>JANRGW010023272.1:0-31286 GCA_024733675.1 Psilopsiagon aymara
CTCATAGCAGCCTTCCAACATCTGAAGGGGGCCTATAGGGATGCTGGGGATGGACTCTTCATTAGGGACTGTAGTGAGACAACCAGGAGTAACGGGTTCAAACTTAAACAGGGGAAGTTTAGATTGGATATGAGGAAGAAATGCTTTACCTCAAGGGTGGTGCATGAACCATTTAAGCAGTTTTTTTTCAAAACACACAGGATGTGGTAGTTCTCATTTGTTGACCCTTGCACAGCTGTGCTAATGGCTTTGTCTCTAGATTATCAACATATTAGCTCAATTACAGCTAGTTTAGATTTTAAAAATATTAGGAGCCTGATTAGTGTTCCCAGCCTGGCTGGAATACGTGGGCTGAATGTCCAGCTGTATCTCTTTTGCGGAGTTCAGAAAACATGAAGAGGACACAGCTAATAAGTATTTTGTCAGCTCAAAGTCCAGGTCTAAATATTTCCAATTGTGGTTGCTTAAATTGGCTTTAGCAACAGAAATTTTATCTGTAAATAATACATTGTTTATTTAAGATACAGCTAGCAACACTGTAAAAAAATATATTTTTTTTCTTACTATATAAGTGATGAAGAAATTTTAGCTTGAATACTTTTTTTAGAAAGTTTTTAATTCAAATATTTTTTTTTACTTTCAATATCGTGTTATGTATAAAGATGCAAACCTTAATTACTTTGAAAAGAGAGCCAAAGTGACTTGATGTGACAATTGTCTGTGTTATCAAACACAACAAGTATACTAGTAGAGAGTTACTTTCAGATAGTGTAAAGCTAATTCACTAGCACAACACATGCATAAATAACCATTCAGTTTATTGTGAATGGGGGTATAAAGTCAGATCTCATTTAGCTAATACATTAATAGTGAAAGGCTGGATTTAGTTATTGAGCTCACGGACACTTAAGAATTCCATTTATTTATTTTAAATGCTTTCTATTATGACTTCTTCAAACTTCATAGAAATCTATGGGGTAACCTTGACTCGTTTTTCTTGTTAGATGGGTGCAATTATTACACAGGAAAAAAGGAATAATAAGAGAAAAGAAATACACCATGTTTGCTCTGCAAAGTTATAGTAATAGTGGTAATTTACATCAGTCAAGGATGTGGGTTCTCAAAAAGCATTATTTAGTCAAGTGTTATGGATTTACTTTAATCTATTTTTGCTCAAAACATGTTTTCACTTTTCTGCGTATATTCAATCAGTTTCACAGTTTAGACTTGTAACACATCAAATCTTTTCATTTATGTCAAATTCACAGCTTTAGCACCAGGCTTGGAATGCTCTAGGTGATGTGTGACTTACATGGCAAACTCCTCAAATAGTCAAATATCAGGTGACATAGCTCTTTCAAATACCAGTCAAATAGTTTTGATTCTGGGAGTGCAATCTTACTTTTTAACCTATTATTCCTTGCATTTAGTCAACAACTTATTTTTCCCTCACAGTGTTGAATATAAATATATATTAGAAATAAGCCAAGAAACTCAATTGAAAAGCCTAAGCACATAGGGTGCAAGGAAGCTATTGCTAAATGAAAGTCATGATGATTGTGTTTTCCATAATGACATGAAATCAAAAGAGTCAGAGGATTACTGACTTTGTACAGGTATTTACTGTAATGTGATGAGCAGCACACTGAAAGATCAGGTTAACAGTCACATACTGAAGGATCAGAAAGCTGTGGACAGCCCTAAAGTTGCAAATTCTCAGATCACTGAATAAAGCTTTTCTTCAGCACATTAAACTGACCTTTGATGAGCTTTAAATATGCTATATTCGAATGTGCCTTTTCAGTCTATTTTAAAGGATGTAGAGCTCCAACTGGATTTCTTACAGGAAGACTCGCATCACTCTTTAAAGGCTTAAACCTAAGTTTTTATCCTCCCCAGTGCAATTCTAAGCTGCAGTCTTGAAATTTGAGAAGGCCAGGGATGCCTTTCATTTCTCTTTTTTAAGTATGGATTTCATGAACAGATCAGCAAGTATGCTTCTTGAATTTATGTGACTTCAATTACCTGAACATTTCAGGTCCATTCATTTAATCATCTGAGAAGATCCTCCTGACAACTCAGATTATAAGGATAGATCTCATTTACTGCCAGTAGAAGCAGACTAAGTTTCTGACACTTTCATATATACTCTTTTGCTAATAATCTTCCTAACAGAAGAGATTAAGGAGATGAAATATAAAATAGACAGTTAATTATGAATGTAGAGAAACTAACTGAATAAAATAAGGATTGTTCCCTATGAGCAGAAAAGCTTTAAAGTTGAAATATGAAACTTTTTTTAATGATTACTATTTTAAAATTGAAATGAATCAAAAGAAAATTCAGCTGAAAGTTACCTAGAGAGCTCCACAGAATTATATACTTAGTACAGCAGATTGCTATAGACCTTTATGTATATATGCTAGGCAAAATGAAAGTGAAGAGATAGAAAAGCTGTATTGAGTACTGGGATTTTAAGTTATTTGATTGGGATGAGATTATTTTTTTTATGCTAAGTGAAAACTCATCTGAACTTTTTGTAACCCTATTTTCATTATATGTAAAAACAGACCAAGTAAACAACTCTGAGATGTGTCTGCTTTCTGAAGCAATTTTTTTTCTTTCTTTTGTCTATAGGGACATATACAAGGTATTAACCACTAATAAATAAAATGTTTGTACAAATGCGAAAACAAGTTTTCCAAATGTGCCTACATACTTTTCTATTTGTAGTTATAATATAAACATATGTACATATATACACACCAAGATAAAATCCTGGGAATTAATTTAAAATTAAAATTCATTGTAGCCACTGTTATTTTCCAGAACTGTTGCCTGCTTATACAACTAGTAGATTTTAATGGTAGGATTTACACAATGAAACATATGGCTAGCATATTCAATGCTGCTCCTGACATCTCCAGTTGAGAATCACCATGTCATTTAAAATAGGTTGCAATCAAGCAACAAAACTGTTGTGCAAGTCTGAAATTTGCAGACCTCTTCATTGCACCTGTGAGTTACTGTCATGTAATGCAGCCAAAGGGAGGAGGCTTATTGTACTTTTCATCAGTTCACAAAAAGTTTTAGAAACACTGTTGTTTAGTGAACAGACTGCTACACTTTGAACTTCAGAAATCAGACAATAACTAAGAAACAAGCAGAGCTAGCCATGTCCTTTACGGATTGCATTTGTTGTTTTTTTTCCTTCTCCTCTCTTTATCTGTTGAAAAGAAGGCTTTGCAGAACAGTTTATTTCCTGATCCTGAGAAGACACTGTTGTTCTCACTGTAGTGTCCCAACTGACATCTCATTTATGACTGTCTCACAGCCACACATACAGGCATTCATGGGTTAAAAAAGCAGAAGCAATCACAGCATGTGGTACTAGAAGGCCTCCCCATTCTCTCACCTGGTACTCTTAGTAATGAAGAGTCAGAAACTAGTCTGAAGTACTGCTCATCAGTCTGTATGGTACCTGTGAGGACTCCTCACACACACTATTTTCAAGGTTCATAGAATCATAGAATAGTCAGGGTTGGAAAGGACCTTAAGATCACCTAGTTCTAACCCCCCTGCCATGGTGTAGTGATATAAGTCCAGCCATAAATCAGCCACGCAGTTGTTAGCTCACTTCCCCCCTTCCTCTCCCTGCTCCCAGAGGGATGGGGAGGAGAGTCGAAAGAATGCAACTCCCACAGGTTGAGGTAAGAACAGCCCAGTAACTAATGTATAACACAAACCACTGCTGCTACCACCAATAATAATAATGATGATGGAAACAACAAAGGAAGAGAATACAACCTCTCACCACCTGCCAACCGATACCCAGCCCGACCAAGCAGTGAACTAACCCTTTCGGGTTCCTGCCCCCAGGTTTTACACTCTGGGCATGGAATATCTCTTTGATCAGTTTGGGTCAGGTGTCCTGTCTCTGCTTTTTCCTGGCTTCCCCTCCTGCCTGGCAGAGCATGAGACTCAGAAGGTCCTTGGTCAGACTGAACATTTGAGCAGTAACTAAAAACGTCAGTGTTATCTGTGCTGTTTCCAGGCTGAAAGTCAAAAACACCACACTGCACCAGCTACTAAGAAGGAGAAAAATGACTGCTACTGCTGAGCCCAGGACACATGGGCAGGGACACCTCCCACTAAAGGTTGCACACCTACAGGAAGTTATTGCTTTCAAGTGGATGGAAACAGGAAAATAAGTTGTGATTTAGAGAGCTATTTGTTTGGTGCTGTGGATCAGCCAGGATTAAGGATAGAGGACTGAATAGAGATGATGTGGATGATATCTTAGCAGAGGCAAGTAATCTATTCCATCCTTAAGCAAGTGGCTATTGTACTGTAAATATTTCACTGAATGACTACAAACATGTCACAACCTGTCACAGAATAACAGAACCATACTGCAATAAAATTATTCCTACTCAGCAGCAATCCCATATATTTTCAGTCAGAGTGCATTTCGAGAGACACAGCAGTGCATTTGGAAAGACCCTGTGAAAGGAAAAAGTGAGAGAAGATCAAGCCAGATAATGACCAGCCTAGACTCCACTTACTGACTTTAGGGTAGGCACTACTCACTTGTTTAGTGGGAAAGAAGAGCCTTTCCCCTTTTTTGAATCCTATCTTTAGTCTATAAACTATGAGAGAGCACAGCTTTTTCTTGGGAAATGGGGGAAAAGATGTAGTGAGGAAAGCACAATGGAGTAGGAAGCTGTATGGACCTTCTCTTTGCTCCTTATCCTCTGCAGGTCCACAAATCTGTATAATGGTAACCAATTAATAAAGGGCAGGGGTAACTAGCTGGATCTACACTCATAGTAGAAAATGAGATATGGTGACTGAGCAAGATGACTGATTCAGACTGTTCCTGAAACTCTGGTTCTTGATTTATAATTTTAGTTTCACAGAGCATTATATGTTCTTAACATTTAATCCATTATCACTATTTCAAATGTCTGTATCTATTGCTTCTTATGGTAACTAACCCCACTTAGAAGTAAGCAGCCAAGTAAAGAAACGGTTACTTTTAATTTGACATGTAGCATTGAGTTTTTCTGAACTATGGAGTTATTTCGAGGCCAGAAGTGTTAGAGAGTAACTGTGTGGTAATTTTTCTTCAGGGATGCTAGCAATCTCATGCTGAGAAGTTATTACTGCCTGCAATTCTGTAACAAGGGAAGTGGTTCTTCAGCTGCTAAAAAGGTGACAAGGAAAACAGTATGTGTTCTGAGAACATAAAAATATTAGTAGTCACTGATATTACACTTTGAACTCATAGGTTTTACCTTTCTCAGTGAAGGTCTCTAGGCATGGTTTCTTGTATACTTAGAAATGTAGGAAAACAGGGACAAATCATGTCTAGAAAGTTGCTTGAAAATAGGACAGATGTGAAACAAATTCCAGCTATCTTCCATTTTAATTTCTTTTTATTTATGCTGTGATCCTATTTTAAAGGGACAACTTTCTAAATTTACAAGCTTTCACATAAAGTCTGTATTAAAAGAGAAAGTCTTTTCAGGAGCTGAATAAAGACTCCTGAATATGCTATTCCTGAATCTTCTTACATTTGAAGTTATTTTCTTTCCAGACACCTGAAGGTAATTCCAAAATGTGCTTAGAATTTTCACAGTCATGTGTGTTGGTCAAAAAAATTATCCCATAATGTATTTTTCTGTAAATTGAATTAAAATTTCTTGGCAGAGTAACTCTCCTAAGGACAGGCATCCTGAAGTAGAAAAATCTGTTCACAAAGCTTTTTGATTGGTTCCATGTGAGCTGAAAAAATCCGTCAGAAAGAGAAATTCTCAAATAAAAAACTCTACATTTTCCCTTTGGATTATACACTGAAACTTAAAAATACTAAAGAACAATGCAAGCTGTGCAGCCTAAACATTTTGTGGCCATCCCTTGACATGTTTCGGGGCAGAGTGAACAAGAATCTGGGCTGTGTTCAAACCAGATAATTCTTCACAAAACCCAGTGAGATAAGACCCAGAACTGAGAACCCTTGTAGCACTGAAGCAAGGTGTTACTTAGTTTTGTCTATTGTGAATGCTTATCTGGATACTGTGCAAAAAGTGAGCAAACAATTTCCGCAGGGACTTTACAGTCAGCTGTCTGATCTGCAGTAGGAGGAAGGTGAGAGAAAGGTAATTGTGGTGTCTTTCAGTGACTGTTGCTTCAGTAAACAGAAAACACATTGCTGAGTCTGATGACACAGATGTGGGAGAAAGTTATTAACTGATACAAAAAACAGAATTGTAAATGGTTCCACTGTGTTTCATGCTTGTTGCTGATGCCTGTTGATATCAGCTGTAGAACTTAAAGCAGTCCTCTTACTGCAAGCTCCTATTAATCCCAAATTCTTGAGAGCAATTAAGTATGTCACACTTTGGAGCACCTGGGAATATATACTTCTGTTAAAAGCCCACTTGCCACCCTCTGCCAGCTGCACTTAATCTCCAGGTTACTGCTGCTGCTTTTGTTAAGACAGAGTTTAAGAATGAGTTTTTAATATGTTTTCACTTGATTAATTTCAAGACAAAATCTTGCTTTAATAAAACTGAGTGGAACCAAGCATTAAGACCTTTTAGTGATGCTGTTACTTCTGGTAAAAGTGTTACTAAAAAAAATTAACTCTCTTGAAAAAGAATTGCTACTTTGGGGCATTATTTCCCATTTCAGTTACTTTTGTGTATTGAGGCTGAAATTCTGCACTCTGAGTTTGAGGATGGGAAGACAAATATCTAGAGAGTCATTTTCAGTCAACTCAGACTGTAGCTCTCATTCAACAAATTCAGTGTCCATGTAAACACAAATTCAGTGTCCATGTAAACACACACACAAAAAAAGCTTAATGTGGATTTTATTAATATCCAGCAGTAAACCCTTTTATTTGTAGTGGACATCAGCAAAGTGAAAATAAAGAGGAGATTATCAATGCCAATCTACTTGATTACAGTCTTTCAAAAACTACGGATATTGTATCTTTTCAAACCAATGCATTTCCTATGCTATTCCCCAAACACAAGTCTAAAGGATTTTACTGGTGTGGAGGTATTACCAATTTCTTTATTGGTGCTCTTTCAAAATACTTGCTGTTGTTGGAGGACACTCATATAGACAGGTGCTAGAGTGCTGCCATGTGAAATGGAACCAAAGACTGCCAGTCTCTATGGCAGTAAAAAACATCAGGACAGAAACTCACTCACTCCAGCTTGAGGAGAGGGAATTGTGGTTTCTTTCATGTCAAACATAAGAAAAAACTGAATCTGTCTCTCCGTATGTCTGATCATTGCTGAATCCTGTTGGTTCATTAATCCTATCCTACTTTTCCTTCATTTCCATTCAGAAGGTCCAAAATGGAATCAAAAAGGTTTGTTTTGTAATCAAGGCCAAAAAATACTTTTTCTGTGAGGTAAAAAAAAAAAAAAAAAAACCATTCAGTTCAGCCTCTACTATTTTTTCCAAATTATTCAGTTCAGTGATTGAACTGAATAATTATACTGCCTAACTGCTACTCTTCTATCATGCAGGCCAAACTGGAATTGCAGTTATTAATCAAAATATATTATAATGGGTGGCAAAATGAATGGCTGGTTTTTCCAAAATAAACTCTTTGTCACTGAAAACTAAAACACATCTGGCATTCCAGTAAGCTTTGCCATTTATTTTGGTACCTAGCTACATATTTATGATTCTACAGGACCATTTCTGAAAATATTTTGTGGAAAGTACAAGCACATACAATTATGGATATCTGAACCAGATTATGTAAGACAAACCTTTTCTCTTTTTATTTAGTTTAAACTAAATTCTGAAGGAACTTCTGAGTTTTGAGATGTTTGAATAACACACTTTTCTAAATATTTCATTCACATGGCTTTTGTGCTCAGATTTCTAATATCATCTAAAGAGTTTTATTAAATTCTTGTGGTTTATTTTCATGAACTTTGATGAGGGTAACAAAATCAAACCAGATTATGCAGGTGAACTTCTGTCTGTCTTAATTTAAGAAACAAGGAAGGAAAGTGTCATTAGCCAATTTCGCATTTCAATATTATGGACATTAAAGGGTTCAAACAGATTGTGCGTATTTCCAGTTTATGGAAAATTATATGAATGGAAGTGGGAAAGAGAACAGTCATAAGGCTTGACTGGGCTTATGTATAGTTGGTATAGAAGGCACCAAAACTCTTCGACTGTCACAACATATCTGCAATAAATACATACAGAAAATATTATTGCTTGGATACGTACAGTTACACAAGTTCCAGACAGAAAAAAAAAATAATTAAATTCAGAAAAAAAAAAAAATATAAAAAGAAAGTTCACAGCTTTTGTAACAAAAGAAGCCCTTTCATAGATACTACTGCTTAAATGTAGTCATTAAAAATTTATAATTTCTAGGCATTAGCTTCTATTTCTTATCCTTAACTGAAATACTATGTGTAAGACTTTTAGGATGATATTTGCAAATGCTGAACAGCATCTCCTATAGGCATACATTTTGATTCAGTGTTTTCTTCATGGAAATTTGGCCATTTCCAAGAAATTTTTCAGAGGTGCTTTTTATCATGAGATCTGAGAAAGTTTGTTTGCTTTTCCAAGCGGTTGGAAAATTTTTTTTTTTTTTTTTTTTTTTTTTTAATATTAAAAAATGTGTAAAGGTGTAGCTAGTATGGAAAGTATGGTAGTATTTCTAATATTATCTCTAATATCCAATCACATTCTATAAACAAACACCTACTTAAAAGGATCAAGCAACCATTACCCTAGGTCAATTGCAAAAACATAGAATGTAGGAACACTTAGAAAGTTGAGCTGAAACTTTGTCATCTATCTACATCTACGACTTCAAGCCACCTACATTCCTCTTCTGTATGAAAATTATTAGTGATAAATGAACGATACTGCATGCATATGGAATATAGAAGAAGATCCCAATAAAAGTAATGAGGAAAAAAACCTGGCTGTCCAGATGGTATTTGAGTAATGTGTGAGAATAAATCATAATTATGGTGGAATTGGGAATAACAAAGCTCTGATAGAACGTTCTGCTGCTGATAGTACCTTTCCTACACATGAAATCTTCAGTTCTCTTTCTGTATGCAAGGAGGAATGATTTTGAGATCTTAACCTAAATTTGAATAATGAATCAATTAATATATCTATGAATATTTGCACACTTTAAAAGTGTAAATAACTTGCTATTAATGAGTCTAAAAAACCAGCATTTGCATCCTTACAGAAATTTTACATTGAAATTTTATTCTCATTTTTCTTTCTTTTTTTTTTTTGTTGTTTTCTTTTACATTGTTTATCATACACATTTTTCATTGTCATTTTCTGTAAATACATATGGACAAATTTGACATATTAGACACTAGTACAAGCCTGGAATAGAAGTTAATGGGCAAAAATGCATTTAAATACAAAGTAATGGAGTTCATCAGCATTTTACAGGGTTAATATACATTATGAAGAATGAATTCTAGTCAGGTCAAAAAATGAATTTAGCATCTAGAATGCTATCATTCACCCAGATCTCTTTGGAACATAAATAGCACCTCTAGCTGAGAAATGACTGTCGAAATAAAGACACAAAAAAGTCTAGCCAATATGTTCAAGTATTGCAAAATATAAAACGGAAAAAAAAAATTGTTAGTGAACAACAATGGCTAATGTATGATGTTTAATTATTGCATAGCAATACCAGGTTCTGTTGGTAGACTGAACTTTCCAAGTAGGCTATAAATGGAAAAAACACCAATGTCACACTTCAGGAAGGTTATTTATGCAAGTAAGTGCTCTATGTACCAATCTGGAAAAAAAAATCTCTACAACTTTGTGGTAGAACTTTAAAAGTCAGAGGGAAATGTAGATTTTTCATGGGTTTGACTACTGCAGACAAAATTTAAAAGACAAAAAATGCGCCAAAACCTAGAAAAGATATGAAAAACTGACAATATTTTTAGAGCCTGGTGATCTGGAGACTTTCCCATAATAATTTACTAGGGATATGCTTTAAGTATTCTCAATTTCCATCCTTTTTACCATACTATCATGTCCATCAGTACTTCATATGATCTTGTCATACATACTACAAGAGATGAAAATTCAGTCTATGTGTTGCAGTCTGTTCAGAGATCATCTAGTTAACACTTCTGCAGCAAAAACACCCAACCAGCCCCTTCACCAACAATCTAGGTTTTACAGTGTAACAATGATGAACATTCTCCGTGATCTTAGGCCACTTTGAACTGAGTTATGGTTGAAATACTAGCGTTATGTAATACTGCCATTTTCTGAATGAATTTCTACTATAAATTAGACCAGCATAAACTGAAAAGTAATAGCATATACATTTACAGAAAACCTTTTATTTTTTTCTGTGATTTGCTGAAGTCTTTTATTTGCTTACAAATATATATCATTTATCAGGCACAGTATGCAACTTGACTCTAAAATATTATATATATTTTATATATACATTAATATATATAATATATATAAATTAAAGCTTTATATATAGGGGAATACATATATATACACATATATGCATATGTATTCCCATATATATATCTGTATATACATTCCTAAAAGACATAAACCATTTTCTCTGGAAAAAAGAAAAATTAAGATTATAAACTGCTGAAGAAAGGCTTGAAAGGAAACAGACAATTTCCTTTGGGGTTAATCAGATTTGTTCTGATATTTACTTGAATATATTTTCTATATTTTATAATCTACATTCAGAGTTTATGGTGGTTTAGAGTTTTTTTTATTATTTACATAGACTATTAATGCATATTGTGCGTTAATTTAGGGACTGATTCATTGGGAATATTATGTAGGCATAGCTAATTTGCCAGTTGTAACAAATCCTGCATTAGCTGTTTTAGGTATGTTACTCCTGAGATTTGATATGGAGAAAATAAGGCTGAAGTCCCCACTGAAGCCACATCACCTCCAATGTCTGATAAAGCTCTTTGACAGGGCCTTTATGCTGGCTTCAGTGGACTTTGTACTAGGTCATAGAAGTCAAGAATGGTTTACAGACTAATGAATATTTTGAAAAAAACAATCATCTCTGGTTTTGTAAAGAACACGTGAAGAAAAATCATTGTTTCTTGGCCCCAATCCAACACTTTGTGGCCATCTCCTTCAACTGCCTCAAAGCAAGCTACATGTCTGTACTATTTCTAAACCAAAGAAATATTTTCTTTCAGGGATGCAAGATGCAAAGTGTTCTGTAATACTTTTAAAAACCTGGATGTATTAACTATGTAAAGTTTCCATTTAATTCCATTAACTCAGAAGTGGGAAGACAAAACTAAAAACAAACAACAACAAAAAAATTACCCCCCCCTCCAAAAAAAAAAAAAAAAAAAAAGAGGAGGGCCATCATCTCATGGTAGACTTTGGATATCAAAATGGCACATTGAGTTTTTATACCAGATCAGTGATGTAAAAAACTAGACTACTATGGGTTAAGTCTTTAGACTTACCAAAGCTATGGTAATTGATAGAAAAAATTTGGTCATAAATATGCAGTGCCTTAAAAATAGAACTGGAAGTGGTTTCAAACATTTGCAAAAGTTTCTAATAGTCTGTACAGGTTTTAGCATTACGCTTTTTGTTAACAGCATTCTTCCAGGGTTGTGCAAGTCTCCAAACTTCAACTGAGAGGTAGATGACAAGAAAAATCCAAACTGCAAAATAACAACATGCAAATTATGTTGAAATTACATAGCAAAGCTTTTGCAAAATGTGATCAAAAAGGTCTGTATGTGCCAACACTTTCAATATATAAATGCACAAATATCAGAAAAGCACTCCCCCCAAAAAAATCCAGAGGGCCTTGTTAAAATTGATATGTCACCTCTGAAAATAGTTATTTTTAAAAATTCCCTTTATATTCCTCTCTGCGAATATAAAAATAGTCTCCTATAGAGAAACTAACAAAAATTTATTTGATTCAATTTTGTTATAAGCAAAATTGTCAACATCAGTTGCAGCATGTTCATCTATAAAAGTAGTCACTGGCTTTGTTTAATGAAACCATGATGGCTTCCTGAAATCTGGCTGTATGTACTATCCGTAGCTTAAATATTTGAATAATACCTCTGCACTAACGTTCACAATCACAGAGACCTGAAAGTAGCGAGTGAAAAATGTTGCTTAGGCATTTGAGGAAAGAGTGTAAAAAACAAAAAAAACAATAATTAACAAAAGTCACTAGATTCCAGGTCCAAAATCTTTGTGTTGCATCAAAATGAAGAAAGGGGTGTGGGGTGGAAGTAGCAAGCCTTCAAGAAGAATAAGAGTTATCTGGGAGGAATGATTATGTACACATGGCTAAATGTTTGATAAGCACACTGGATGCTGATACGCAAAAAGACCATTAAAATTTATGTGAATTTTGAATCATAATGTTAAAGAAATTGCTGCCATTCACTTCAGGAGTAAAGAAAGTTGAACTTCCTCTCATAAGGACAGCATCTTTTTAAACAAAAAATCAACTCTGTCAAAACAGCTCACAAATCACTCACCTGAAATGAAAGGATTTTAGACTGACTACTTATGCTATTGGATTTCATATCAAAAGATGCTTTTGCAAATTAAAAATCATAGAATCATAGAATGGATATGGTTGAAAAGGATCTTAACATCATCTATTTCTAACTCCCCTGCTCTGGGACACCTCATCCTAGACCATGTCACCAAGGCTCTGTCCAACTTGGCCTTGAACACTGCCAGAACTGGAGCATTTACCACTTCTTTGGGTAATGTGTTCCAGCGCCTCACCACCCTCACAATAAGGAGCTACTTATGTCCAACCTGAACTTTTCTGGTTTAAGTTTGAACCCAGTACCGCTTTTCCTATGCAGAACTGGCAACAGTTGCAGCCACAGTTCAATAAAGAGAGAGAGAGAGGCAAGGGGGGTGAGATTTTGATGTATTCTTGAAAAAGTATTGAGAATTATTAGTGAGAAGACTTTCTCTGGAGTTGGAAAAGGCAAGACAGAAAAAACTGCAAACTACTAGAGAATATGATGTCAAAAAAGCCAAAGACATAAGAGTCTCTGGATGTATATTCTGAAGCTACTTGAAATTTAACCTTGACATTCGATCGGAAAATATTATTGGTGTTATCCCCTTTTCTACTTATTTTAAAATTTTGGTTTTATTTTTCTTGATTTGTTGAATTGATTGAAGAACAAGATGATAATTAGGGCCTGTGTTATTGTGGCACAGAGATGTAAAGGATGAAGTATAAAAGTATAAATGAGGTTAAAACTAATTAAGGATTTGCTTGCACTGACAGATACTACAGACTCCATAGGGCATAACAGATGTATGTGGCATCTCTTGAAGTTTGAGAGTATGTTTCTTCATCGGGGATGTGGCCATGCTTGAGTGAGTCCAGAGAAGGGCCATGAAGATGATCAGAGGGCTGGAGTACCTCCTATGAAGACAGACTGAGAGAGTTGACGTTGTTCAGCCTGGAGCAGAGAGAAGGCTCAGAGAAGACCTTAGAGCAGCTGCCAGTTCCTAAACGGGGCCTACAAGAAAACCAGGGGGAACTATTTAGAAGGGTGTGTAGTAATAGGACAAGGGGTAATGGCTTTAAATTGACAAAGGGGAGGTTTAGATCAGATATTAGGAATATATTCTTCACTATGAAGGTGGTGAGACACTGCCACAGGTTGCTCAGAGAAGCTCTGGCTGCCCCATGCCTGGAAATGTTAATGGCCAGGTTGGATGGGGCTTTGAGCAACTTGGTCTAGCAAAAGGTGTCCCTGACCATGGCAGGGGGGTTTGGAACTTTGGATCTTTAAGTCCCTTCCAACCCAAACCAT
The DNA here is from genome assembly GCA_024733675.1 of Psilopsiagon aymara. Taxonomy (NCBI): domain Eukaryota; kingdom Metazoa; phylum Chordata; class Aves; order Psittaciformes; family Psittacidae; genus Psilopsiagon; species Psilopsiagon aymara. Next base: position 13,878 of record JANRGW010023272.1, read on the forward strand.
TCTATGCTTGTATGACTGTAGAGCAAAGGCATCTCTTAAACCTGCAGTGGTAAAGACTGGCAGTGAGGTAATTAAAAGAAACCATGAGGCTTTAGAGAAACGGTATATACCCAGGTATTATCCTAAAGCAGAAGTGTAATGATTAGACAATTTGCAGTACAAATTACAGATCAGTGCAAGTAAAGGTGATATTCAGGAGTTTGAAGGCAAGTTATACTCATTTTGCTACTTTGCTACTCAATGAAGAGTTGATTCAAGGCAATTTATTGTTATTATTACTTTTAGAAATAAGAACTCCTATACGAGGCAATTGCCCCATTAGGACCTGTTATTTGGAAGACAGTTTTTTAACTCCCAGCAGTTTTTGCATAGATATGGTTCCAATTTTCTTCAGTCATCTCTGAATTTTAACTTCTTTAATATTCAGTAATATCAAGTGTATTCAGATGGTTTTCATTTTGCTGTTAGTATCAAGAGGAAAAATAATGGAAGTGTAAGGAAATGTTTCACTTGACCCAGTTCCTGCTTTATATTGCTCCATTTGCCTGCTACATCATTTTACTTAACTGACTTAAAAATTGGACATTGGTGAGTGGTGATAAAGCAGTTCTTTCTTTCCTATTAATTTTAACATAGTTGACCAGAGACAAAAGAGTGGTATCCTTGCAGAGGGTTGTGTTTATATAATCTAGTATTTCTTCTGAGATAGTTTGTTACTGGCAGTCAGACATGTCTATGGCTTGAGAAACCTTGGTTTTCCCTTCTTTCCTATGCTATGTTGCACCATATTCTGCAATCCTGAATAGAACGGGTAAGTTGCCTGCACGATTCCTGAGATACTTTTTTTAATCATCTTTTTTTTGATTCCTTTGTTTACCTAACAGCAACTTTTAACAGACTTAAGTCAAAAGCTGACACCTGCTGTCCTCTACCCTTTATTCTTTATCATGCTATTTTTTGCAAAGAGATAATAAGCACCTGGAATTTTGCCTCAGACATTTTGGTTCAGCCTCTATATTCATCTCTTTTCAGATAATTTCTGCCCTTCTACCAGTTGCTGTCAAGACCAGAGTGATGTTCTTGATGACTACTCTTTGGCTAAAATTCCAGTTCATTTTTCACAATCCAGTATCTATAACTTATATTCTTCAATATATGAAAGCTTATTGTCTATAAAACTCCCCATTGCTTTCTGGCTCTGGGCCTGTAGGACCTTCATAGAGATTGGAACACACCCTGTATTATTGTATAGCCAAAAACAGAGCAATGCTTTTACCACATGGGGTCCTGGCAGGGCTATGGCTCCCAAGGAGATTCAATATATTTATTTATTCTGTGAGGCTGGGGCCTGGGATAGGAACCACAATTTTACTGGAAGTAAGTCTTTCTTCTTTACAAAGTTTGCTGTTCAAATCGGAGCATGTAACCCTTATTTTCTCCCAAAACTCTGAAATTCATATAGTTTCTTGCTGATGGGCCCATAAAATTACAGGCCTTGTAGATGGTGTTTGTTTTTCCTGCATATAAATAGGTAAAAAGTAGGTATTAATTTCTGTACTATGCTGTGAGTAGATTCGTGATGCTTCTTCCCAAAAACATTGCTGAGATAATGAAAAAGTTCAGCATTACTGTGGAACTTCATAATATATAAGATGATAACCCAGCAAAACTGAAGCAAGCTCTACCAAAAATTTTAGAAGTATGAAAATAATAATACTGAACACTACTATTAAAAAAACGTCTTTCTTAAAAACACTCCCACATCTAATCAATTTTAATAGTAATTTTTTTCTTTTCTATTGGTGCTCCAAAGTGTGCTTAACACAACTAGCTGTCAGTAAAATGTATTTGTAACATTTTGAGTTTTAAAAGGATAGAATGAATTATATTCTTTTTCCAAAATTGAGTGTATACGTATCTTGCATAAACAGTGCATAAATGTTTTATGAATCAGACCCTTAATTTTCACAACTTCTGAGGCATTTATATGCATCTCTCCAAAACGAATGGCACCTTTCTTCACCTACAAATAGAACAGAAGTATTTTCACTTAATACATCCAAAAGCTTGCACATTTAGCTTTCAAGGGCAATGCTAAATGATTTATGGAAAATTGTAGACTTATACTTTCTTTTGCCTGAAGGAAGAAGAATTGTATAAATTTTCACTTGAGACGAGAAATTTTGGACACAAGACCAAATATCCTGCACAAGAATGATACATTGATTCAAAACTTCCATCAATGTCTCTTGCAGCATTTCGTCAAACTGGCATTACAAAAAAGTAGCTTTTTACTGAATACATGAGAAATGGAGGTGAGAAGTGGTATGAGACCTAAAGTTAGACCTTTAATCTTCTCTCAGTAAGCTATCAAGCAATGAAGGAGTTGCCAGTAAACCCAAGCATCTACTTTGAAGTCATTGCCGTGAAACTGATTCAGGCCACAAAAGCCAAATGGAAATATACTTGAACATCAATAGGTTCTGAATCTAGTTCCTTTAGGTAGAATGCTTCACAGTCCAATCCAGATCCTTCAGCCACACAGGAATACATAATCAAACAAATTGGCACTTTTGCTAGCAATGTAAATATTGGGTTTAAATCCTTCTATATACAGGCAAATTTTAGCTTAGTTCGAATTACTGGGGTCTGAATGTACTTTGTGCTCAAATGTGTATGTTGAAGTACAATGTACTCAACTATCACAGGAGGAAACAACTTCTAGAATATATTGCAACTCAGTGTTTATTGTATTTTAGAGAGGGTGCCCACCAATTGTTTATCTTCTAGACTTAACTTTTACATCCCTGTTATAATTGTTTCTACAGACATGTCGTATCAATTTCAATCTAGTGGGCGTACAAAAAAGTTTTAGTGAGCTTCACTTGGGTACTCTGTCTCTTTTGAAACAGATTATGTATTCTTTTTAATAGCAGTGGTAGGTACAATTTGGGCATATTATTTCACCACATTTTAACAATACTCGAAAGATGAACACAAAGTATCTTCACAAACAAGAGCAGGAGATACTTTTGCATTAGGCATACTTCTGAAACAAAACCATTTGTTATTGGAAGACTATATGGTCTGGTTTACCTGACTCCTGATTGTCGAGAGTCATAGTGTCATGGACTTACTTGGATGGAGTCACTACCTCTGTAATCTCAATTTTGTATCACTGAAATAAATACACTGTAGATAGTAATTTAACTTAAGAGTCTTGCCAATGGGGCAAAAATCTGTTCCCATCCAATACTGTGACTGATCATTTTTACTACAAAACCTGGTCTGTGTCTTGAAGACATATTTCTAATGGAACTCATAAATGTTGCCTTCTGAGCTATATGCAAATTAAATATTGGTTTCTCTCTCTGAAGGATCTTCAAGAGCTTTATCAGCATTCCTGGCAGCATCGTCACTCTCATTGTTTGTTAGTGGTTCCACTTCCTTTGAGTCAGCATTCTTCTGTGCTTTCTGCTTCTCATCTTCTAACTTCTTTTCTTTTGCCAAAAGCCTGTAGTTAATGGTATTGCCAATGAATAACCAGATACTGGCCACAATCACAATCACTCCGCAGACAAAATACATGTACTGATATTCACCAGTAACATCCACTAACCAACCTGAAATACAAACACAAGGAGAAATACAGCCTTTAGAATAGCATACCTAATACAATCCATATATTTTCCTAGGAAAAATATCTATATATTGTGTGGCTTTGAAGTTGGAACCAAAAAGCATTTTCAACATTGTCATATATTTTAATGTATATAGGGAAAAATGTCCAATGAAACCTCTATTAGTCAAGCTAACAAAAGTTGGAATCTCTGCCAGAGATAAAATACTGAAGAACAAAATAAAGCTTAATGAATAATGACAGTATTTTAGCTCTTTCATTTTCATTCTTTCATTGTCTTATTATTTTATTCCTCTCCTAATTTTGTTTCCTATTGTTTTGGAGTGACTGGCACTCATGGAGGCTGCATACAGACAATAGGGTAAAAAGGTATGTGCCTTTTTAGGCTGCTGTCACAGTACATCAACTGCCTGCTTTTCATTTTTACTTTCCTGTGACTGGTAAAAGAGAGAGAAAGGCTTGTCTCTTCAGTTATTATGCTTAACTGTTGAATTTTATACTATGAAGCATGTACTTAAAACTCACATCCACACCTCTGAGATTAATTTTGTCATGACAAGGAAAATAAAATATTAACTGTTTTTTCACTTTATGAGCCATTCTTTCCAAATTTTCCCAAATCCCAAATTAACATTTGCACATATCCAAGCACTTAACTCTGAACTCTGCAACAGTCATTGAAATTCACATGATAACCTGTGCACTTCAATTTATTATGTATTTAGATGCTTTTACTGCGTTGAAGCCATAATACTAGCCTGTTCACCTGATGCACATTTACGAGCCATCAAATTATTTTAGCTTTTACTTTATTTCAGAAGCCTAGTATTACAGAAAACTCAAATGGCACTGCAAGTGTATAATTCGCCTATTAGTATAAATAGTACAATTTACTGTTTTTTATTGCTGCATAGTCTCATAAAATTGATGATTAAAAATGAAATTCTGTATTAACATTACTTCAACATAATATTTTAAAGAACATGAATTAGTCAAAATTGGAATTTAGCTCTTCCATGGGTTCATCTCCTTTGTTGTCTCTATTTAATAAGATAAATCAATTATTCATGTAGTTATGGCACAAACAAATGTTTTTCAAAACTCCTGCAAAGCTAATATACTGAAAAATAAATAGTTGCATAAGCTATTTCTCCATAAATATTATATTTAATGTCTTTAGACTTAATATTGTTTTCAGAACCTGACTGACAAGGCTGGACTTCAGCCGTCACAGGCTCAGTCTGCCCACTAGGTGGCATAGGAAGAGTCTGTGTGAGAGGAATATATTTTCTTCTGCCATCGCCAAAATGAATTTGCATGTTAAAAGCTGAGGGAAATATGGAATATCTTGAGAACTATTAGACATTTACTTGAACAAATACTATTGTACTGAAATGAATGGAATTGTTTTTTTATATTTAAAATTTCACTCAACAATGTTACTTTCACAGACATACCGACAACAGTATTTAAAATACTTCAATATGCATAAATGGTTTTAGGCACACATAATCTTGTTGAATTCTTTAGCACTGTTTATATGGATATAGTGCACATAGACCAGGCTGACAATCATACTGTCTTTATATCTTCATATTCTTGGGCTTAGACTGCAACATGCATATATTTAACCAACATGTTTCAGTAATATCTTAACATCTATTTCTTTAGTCTCTTATATCATTAGAAAACTTATGATTATAAAACTTACTAACAGCATTACTAAACAGTGGCTAAGAAGCTAGCAAATACATTAGATAATACATTAAAAATTATTTTTATATATACATTTTATATATATAAAAATACATAAATTTCAAAATTTATGTATTTTGAAATATATAAGATTCTTCATAAATTTAGTCCTAGAAACCAAAAGGTTATGCATATAGTTCAAGCTATGAACCTAGGCTCCTTTTAAGGTCCCTTTACACTCAAACGAGAGAAACTGGCAACATTATCCTCCTTCAGTCAGTTTACACTCTGAATTGGTTTACATGTATTTGCTGGTTATAGAAACAGCCTTACAGACTGGCTGTGAGATGGCTGTGGTCTGAACTCATGCCAGCATGCAATGCTCCATGGATCCAAACCCACCACGCATTCACCTTGCCTAGGCTGCTGAGAATGCCTTGTCCTTTCTGGTACCTCCCTACTAGTGCTCCAGAAATGCCAGCCCTCTCTGTTTAGACTACTTAAAGCTGCTATTTTAAATTTAAGCAAGTGCTCCCATAGCTGCCACTGGGTTACAGAAACTATAAGACATTCTGTGAGATAGTCACAAAAAACAACCAAAGAATTTGACCAATGCATAGAATAGACAGGGTTGGAAAGGACCTTAAGATCATCTAGTTCCAGCCCCCCTACCATGGGCAAGGACATCTCACACTAAACCATGTCTCTCAAAGCTCTGTCCAACCTGGCCTTGAACTGCCAGCGATGGAGCATTCACAACTTCCCTTCCATTCCAGTGCCTCACCACCCTTACAGTAAAGAATTTCTTCTTCATATCTAATCTAAACTTCCCCTGTTTAAGTTTGAACCCGTTACCCCTTGTCCTGCCACTACAGTCCCTAAAGAAGAGTCCATCCCCAGCATCCCTATAGGCCACCTTCAGATACTGGAAGGCTGATGTGAGGTCTCCATGCAGACTTCTCTTCTCCAGGCTGAACAGACCCGACTTTCTCAGCCTATCTTTATACGGGAGGCACTAAGAACTCTCTTGGCAAAGAGCAATGTGGAACTGAATACATGTAAACCAAGACTGCAAATTTATCACTATTGTGTTCTCATGAAAACATGTTTATCACCTGCATCTATGGACCCATAGAGATGCGCTCTTAATCTAGCTATGGTACATGCACGCAATGCATCCCTTTAGATTCGCATATGGATTTTCATCTGTAAAGCCTAGAAATAACTGATGTAGTGCACTGCTGCTACAATGCATTCCTAGTCACAGTGAAAACATTAAATAATATTGAGAACAATGTTTATATTAATTCAACGCTAAATTGCAAGATTATGCTGTAATGTCTGAAAACTGGAATAAGAAAGATTCTTACCTCCTAAAGGAGGGCCTATGAGCACAGGGCAACATTCCACTATGGTGACAAGTCCAACCGCACTGGAAAATCTGGCAGCCCCAACGAGGTCCATCAGTGTCTCAAAAAGAACACTGCTAACCATTCCAAATGCAAACCCAAAAAATACAGCATATATCACCAAGCCAGTATAATTTGTTGCCAGAGGGCACAAGACATGACAGATGCCATTGTACAAGACAGCAAAACTAAAAAAGTACTGAATCTTTGGCCGAATAAACTTGGAGTTTGCTACTAGTCCCATTGAAGGCCTAGCAAACATGTCTACAAAGGCTAAGATAGATAGCAAAAAAGCAGCAGAATATTCATCAATTCCCTTGTGCTTTGCATAAGGAGCCAAGAATACTATTGGAGCAAAGAAGCCAATAAACATAATGACATTTCCTGACAAATAGATCAGAAACCCTCTGTGTTTGAAGAGGGACAGATCTAAGTATTTATTCATAGTTTGCCAAAAAGATTTCTTGTTGTTTCTGTGCAAGGTAGAATCTCCTGTGCCTTTTTCAACATCTTTTTTCACAGGACGGACTGTTTTCGGTCCAACAGGTCTCATAAGAGACCCCGCTACACAGCAGTTCAAAAGAAGTCCTCCGAGAATGAGAAAGCTTCCTTTCCAGCCAAATGCATTAAAGAGGAATTGATTGAGAGGTGCCAGTGTGCTCAGAAACACTGGACTTCCAGCCATGGCCAATCCGTTAGCAATGGGACGCTTCTTGTAGAAATACTTGCCAATCATGGTCAAGGCAGGCTGTAAGTTGAATGCTAAACCCAGACCTATACAAGACATAAAAGACAGTATTATTGCAGGTCATTCAGCGAAAACCACATCACACCACTTTCAAGTTATTTTTAAAATTACTAGTATCTAATCCAGTGATTCCCAATGAAGGTAGAAACCAACTAGCATCAGAGAAAAAAATGCAGTTTCATTGCTGTCCATGTGTGTTAATGCCAAGACTGTGTCATGATGGCATTCTGCCATTTCCCCCAGTAGCATTGCAATAGAAGCCAAAACTCCTTGCGTTTCAGCAATTACAGAGACAGGGGAATCACAGAGTAATGATGGTATCAGGACCTTGACTCACCATTTATATTTACTAAGCTATAATGCAATTCTCTCTTGGCTCATTTCACAAAAGTTATTAAATGTCACCTCAGCTACGATAAATGTAGGCTGCATTTAAATGCATAAATCTCATTTCTTATTTCCAGCCCTGTTTATGCTTAAACTTTCATCCAAAATTGGAGCTCAAAATGTCTATTTTGGAGCAAATACAGCTCCACTTCCCCAGATACACAAGTCACTACCAAAGGTGGAAGAGGGTAGAAGACAGCTATAGGAATATGTCACCCTTCCACATCAACTAAGCATATAACCTCTAGGTCTTCTCTCTGTATTAAGATATTTAGGCAGTAAGGTCTAAGTATCTGTGCATCTCCTGGGTGGCACAGAAGTATTTTTCTCTGAAAGCCCCATTTGTGCACCTTGACTTTATCTTTTCAGTGGGCCCCAAGTTTATGACATAAAAAAATAAAGCTTTAAGAAATAATCACTGAACAAAGGACTCTTTTAGTTTCAACATAAAGAAAGTTTAGCTTGAATATAGGAACAAGTATTATTCATTTATTACCTGCCAATTTTACTTCATTTCCCTTCCTTTTTCTGAAAAGGAAGCTTAAAAAACACCAACCAAAGAAGAACAAAATAACACAACTTTTGGCAAGGAGGTTATTTAATTTACTGGCTTTATGATTGCCTTAGGCAATATCCAGGCCTATGGTGGAGATTATAAGTAATTTTACTTGGGGTTTGACTGTAGGGGATTTTAAACAAAGATATTGATCTGAAAGTTATTATACTTTTCTGTAAGAGTACATGTATGCACAAACCTACAGAAAGCTGGTACTAGCTTTTGCATTTATACTAAAATTCTGATAGCTTTCTGCCACCCTGTTTGAAGTGCACCATGACTGAAAGCTAGAAGAATGAATGTGAGATTCTATACAAATGACTGTAATAAGTGCTGTCATGAGCCGATCAATTTTTATATCAAAATTACAGTGCAGTGTGAAAAGGTACATACATACAGCACTTATTGAATAAAATCATCAGTTGTTCCTGAAATATTCTGTGAAATAATTTAGTATCATACCAGCTAATTTAACGGATTAGATAGTTCATGTAGGTGAAATTAACTGATCTTGCTACTTTCTTGGTTTGCAGTTGTACAATACCTTGCACAGTGGGTTCTTGATCAGTAAGGCTCATGGGCAAAACAGTATTAGAAATTACATATAACATAAGATAACATAACAATACCTTTTAAAAAGGACTCTTACCTCCAACAACACCAATACATAGGTAAAGTTCTAGGACGCTATTGCAGAAAGAGGAAGCAATCATTCCAAACGAACACAGGATACCACCTGCTATCATCACAGGGCGGCTACCATACTTATTCACCAAAATGCTACTTATGGGACCTGTCAGTAGACAGAAAATACATTAATAGATTACACGCAACTCCATCATACATGTCTCTGTATTTAGGATGTGTTGGAATGCTTTTCTCTTCTGCCACAGTAAATGCTTGGCTGTTTCTATACCAATTTGTCTTACAAACACACTATGCAAGATTGGAGACAAATGAGTCTGGATGTGGATATATTGCCTCCATGATAATATAAATATTGGTTAGTCATGGAGATGGATAAAAAAATTAAAGACATCAGACAAGCAAGAGGGATTGTTACAGTCCATAAGCAATCGATAGTGATTCTGGTCAATGCTAGTTTTGAATGTGGAAGAACTGAAGAATTTCAAGTGTGAGACAGATATCAAAACTCCAGAGCAGGAGGAATTTCCAGGCAAGTAAACTAATAACTGACCTTAATACTGTAGCACATCCTGGATCCCTAATTAAAACGACACATAGACTTAAAAAGACTGTCAAATCAGAATGTAAATCTCTGGCACTTGAGGCTTGTTTTCCTTCTCTCATCCAAAAAGGAGTGTTAATGGGCAGTAAAATAACTATAGGTTGTCTGGGAAAATGTAAGATCTGGTTTAGCATAAAGACCTATAAACTTCGAAAATATTGCTACAGGTCCAATTTTCAGTTTCAGCTGCAATTCAATTTATGGTGTAATTACGTCCATACTAAACAAACACCTAGTGTGCAATTTAGCATGACATGCATTATATGTTTTTTAAACGACCACGACTAGAATAGATAGCGTGATACATATCAAGATTAAGAGGTTGTCAAAGCTCTTTAGGTAAACCTGCAGGCCATCAGACTGCACTATATTTGGCCCAAAACATTACAAATAGTCTTGCTTTTACAATAACTAAACTTATCCATTTAAAAATAAAACCCCCATAATAAAAAGAAATAAATTTCAAACTCACGATAAAACAGGCATTCAGCATTAAGTGAATGCCAAGCTCTGCACCTGATTTCACTACAAATCATTCACTCTACTGGTAACAGTTTTGAGTCTCTGTTTTTATAAGTGTCTAAAGGAATAAATAACAGAAACTACATAATGTGAAAAAGTGAAATCCAACAACATTTAAAAGTGTTTTTTTTCATAGGTACAGTATTATTTTAGACTCCAGTGTTTGAATTATCTTAAATGTAGTAAAATGCTATTAAGGATGCACTGTAAATGCTAATTACTACTTGAATATCAAAACCAAAATACTCAAGCATATACTAAATAATCAACTTTTAGCTTACTTCCTAATAGATTTCACATATTGTGCTCTCACAGCTATGCTGAAGCATAACTTCAGTCATGATTTTTCTGTTCACAGGGCTATGTCTGGACAATCAGTAGTTTGGCTCATGTTTGAATTAGAAAGAAAGCCCTTTTGAAATATATGAAAAATACAAATAGTTTCTCTGGGTGAAAAAAAACCTCAACCAACAACCTTTTAACTGGAACTCTCTATTTAACTCACAGCAAAATGTTACACCCAAATATCAAGCATGATTTATATTTTTCTTAAATAAATAAAATCTGAAGAAATTTTCTGGGAAAAAAAAAAAAATACTGCTAATGGCAGTGTTTCACTTCAAAAATACATTAAAAACTGATTTTAAAAATTATTTTCAAGATCTTCTTCCTGTAAAGAGACACATGCATTTACAAAACCGCAAATTAAAAATCTGATTTGTTAACATTATGATCTGCCCCCAAATTACTGCTATAACTAATCTTGCCTTGATGCCATCTTACTTTAAATGTTCCTTTGCTGATCCTTAGGAAAATCTGTAGGAAAGAGGCATCATAGCAGGGAAATATTTTACCATATTATTTACTATTTACCATACTATTCACTCTGGGAGCAACACGGATTATACCTTTACATAAACACTTCAGTTATAATGTATATAGACCTGTTAGCAATCTGTTTCTTTTCTTATTAAGCAAAGACAGCATGAAAAGCCAAAAGGGCAGGTTTGAGACCAAATTAAAAAGGTAAGGTAAATCCACACACAGCAAACTATCAAATGTTAGAAAGAGGGGAATGGCATTTAAAATAGTTTTGTGCAATATTGCCATATTATTAGTATTTTAGATAAAATTAGGGATCAAAAAGACAGCGTTGCAAAGCACCGACAAAGTTCTTCACCCATAATCAGAGATAAGCTCTGCCGCAATATTCAGCCCAAAATAGAATTGAATATAATATTAATGTTCTCTAATATTAATATTCTCTAATGCTGTTCCATCAATTCTTTCTTCCTTCTCTTGCAGGACAGGAAGATGAGCCAGATTTTTGCTTGGTTAGGGGTTTGGGGAAAAGGGTTGTTTTTACTGTTTGGTTGCATTTTTGGGGGATTGTGCAGAAACAGCAAGCGTCCCTCGCCTATGAGGGAAATAATTTTTCAGATAGTTCTTTACCAGAACAAGAAAATTGCACCTCTACAGATCTTAACTGTGGCAGTTAAGCCAGGACTATAAATTCAAACTTTTCAGATCAAAGAATGCAATGTTAGGCTCACCTAAAAGACTTGTTAACTGAGGTGAAATACAGATGCATTAATTTAGGTATGCAGTGGATGAAGACACCAGGGAAAGACAATTTTGTCTGATGATAGGTCTGAGCTTTGTACTTTCAAATTACCTAAGTCTGGAATGTATTATGAATCTAAAATTCCTTTAAATATAGTATTTTCTTTGAGATGCTTTCCTTAGTTAAGGATGTGCAATTAACACTGGAGCAAAATTTAATTTGGAGATTTCTTTTAGGATATTCTGGTATTATGATTTAAAACATATGCATGTGGAAATATTAATTATTCTATAAGCCATAAATTTCAAGCTCACTCCCTAAGTTATCTAGGAACCATTCCATCTGATGACTAGGTTAAATATTTTATTGTTACATCTGTGTGTATATTTGATTTTGGAGTTTCATAAAATGATGCAGATTCGTACCTTAATGTGTATGAACCTAAATCAATTACAGCTGTTTGCCTGCCATCATATGTTTTATAGCCATGCACAAATTTCATTTCCCATCTAACAGCTTCTACAATTATTTAAGCAATGCTCACAGGCCAACATGTATCTATATTCCTTGCTTTTTTCTCTTTTTCTTCTCGCAGAAGGAAAATTAATCTGTTGAAGTACTGCAACATTGCCAAAATCATGCTATACATTAATGCACTGAAGGACTGCAGGATCTCTGAGTCTACTTCCGAAAGTCTAAAGTAACTATGTAACAGATGTTAAGCCCAGAAGCCCATAAGAATATTGACTCTGATCTCTCCCTTAGCACCTACAAACTATCAGCCCCAAAGGACTATACACTCCCTAAACCAAATTTAAAACCATTATCATAATATGATAACAGTCTCCCGGCTGTATTTTTGTTTTACATCTTCTGTTTCAGGCAAATGACCGGATTGTGGAAAGGAACAGCAGCAGCTGTAACCAGTGCTGCTGAAGAAGAGTTTCAGGGAGCGCAGTGGAGCAGGACACAAATACTTAAGATGACAAGAAAAAAAAAGGCAGATTTTCACATTCTTGGTCATACGTCAAAGGAAGGATGGTAAAAGATATTTCAGCTAAGTGAGCAGAGACTGGCTCATGCATTTGGGAGCCGTTAATGATGTTTTATACAAAACCTATAATAATGTGATACCTATATTCTGTTATGATGGCTCAGCAGAACATTCACTTGCATATCTGTATTGTGCAAAATGTGAGGGCAAAGCTGCTTTCGCCTGTCTTCAGTGAATACCAAGACCTCTTGGAAGAGTTATATTGTTTACAAATTAGATTAATTATTTCTAACAAGAACTAAGGTAGCAATAATCCATATTTTTCTCTCTCTTGCAAGTTCAATTTTTTTATCAGCATTTAAATCTTCCTTCTTCTGCTAAGTCATACTGTTGTAAATGAAAATAAAAAAGACCATGTAATTGAATAAGTAATTTAAAAAGCAGATGTTTGAAGAAATAATCACCTTTTCAGCTTAAACGATGCTTATTGTGCTAATACAGTTTAAACATAACTTGAGCGTTAAAGTTTCCTTTTAAAGAAATGCACTGCTTGTTATTTTTGTAGAAATGAATAGAGGGCTCAAACTCTACACTATAAATTTAATACTTTTTCTCATATGCTTACATTTTCAGAGACACACACATCTATCCATTTATTTGCTTTTTCCAGCCATAAGAAAATATACACTTCAAAAAATTATCTGACTCTGGAGACAATGCAACAACTTTATGTCTAATATCTCTAAAAGCTGAAAGGATACAAACCAGATAACAATATTTCCATTTCATAATACCTTGAGGTAATAGTACAGGCAGATCAGTTTTTTAAGTCCATGAAATAGAATAAAGGAAGATTTATTTGGCATAAAATCTATATCTTGCTCAGCTCTCAGGTAGAATAACATTTATAAGTCCGAATGTATTAGGTACACTCCATTAATTTATAAGAGGAAGAGAATCTAGAACACCAGAATTCTTGCTGCTTTTCTATTTTTCATCAATTTTTTTTCATACCAAAGTGAAAAAAAAAAAAGTTACTTTAGAAAGTTCTCCCATAAATAGACAGCACTTTCTGTGAGGGATCAAAAAATGATCTGCAACTTAAATGTATAATAACTAGTCAGAATGGTTACAATAATAGGGATTGGCTAATAGTAGTATCAAGCTGCCGTAATTGTCTTGTACGCCCTTAATGTGCCATTATGTCCATAAGGAGGTCATTTTGGGGTCTATTCTATATTTATATTCACTGTAGGGAACAAAGTTTCTTCCAAAAATACATATTCCAGGGTTTAGTATTTAACTTGTCCTGGTTTGATTTCCCACTACTATAATAACGTGATGTAATTAAAGATCATCCACATTTGTAATTTGCTTCACATACAGCCAGTGAATTTATACCCTTTATATTGCTGCCTGCATTATTTTTAGTACATAACTTGAGATGATCCTTCCTGATAGAAAGCTAATTTTTTAAGCACATATTGACAATGTCCTACAATGTTCATAGTGTCATTGATCCAAAGCTACCTCAAATGAAAGATATGACATGCATTAAAATAAAGTGAATTGCTGAAAGAAGTTGAAAATAAATGCTATAACAGTATTTCAAGTTGCACTAATGCAATATTGTAGACTGCATCCTGTCAAGTCTAGTGATTTAAACACAAGTATATTTTCAGCCATCTGCTCTGCAGAGTCAATGCAGCAATTTTCCTGGTCCAGCTTTATTTTTCACTTCTGTTTCCTATAAGGTTAGAAAAGCCTGAGGAGGTCCAATAATTCAATAATTAACTTCAGGATAAGCTACTTGCTAGTATCAGCCAGAATTTTCTTTTCCTTTTCCTTCTATTTTTGCCTTTTCTTAATTTCTCTTACTTTTTTTTATATACATATTTTGATTAATTTTTTTTATTTACTAAATCTACTTGCAAGAGCTGATTTGCTTTGTTTGGCAAAGAATCCCCAATATTTTGCTAAGGTAGAGCACTGTCTTTCACTTTAAAACAAATCCTTTAACCACAAAGACTTTAAGCAATTGTTAGTACTGCTATTGGAATGTCATTTATGGTATCCAGAGGAAAAGAAACCCAAAATTGATTCTGATCATGTATAGAACTTGTTCATTAAGTTGGAAAGCACTTTAAAGTTATGCTGCTTTTTTCAGGTCGGGCTAAGTCAAAATACTGTACATTCTGCGACAGTCTTATATCTAGTTCAAAAATCTTTGGCTAAATAATTTCAGTACTCTTGGACACGCATTTAGAGAAGGCAGAGTGAAAAAAAATCAATGGATTTAAAAAATATTAAAATGTCATTCCACTGATTTTCTGTTAGATTCTTTATCACACTTCTGGGAATAGCAACCTTTGATTCTGACATATTCTGTGTGTTTGTGTAACAGCAGTAAGGTAACATAGCTTAACAACCATTGTGAAGCTTTCTCTGTAGCTCTTCTTTGCATTTGGCAGTATTTTTTTTCCATTTCATATAACATTTACAACTGGCTGCAATGCTTCCAAAAACCTAGATGATATAGTAAACTTGAGAGAAAGCAAAGGAAAACAAATGCTCTTAACAATAAATATCACCAAAAAGAAATTGCTAACATTGAGCTAGGGTTGCTAAAATATGAGTTAAGATAGCTCAGCAGCTGAAAGCACAGAATTCTGTGGAGAAAGCAGTCATTCAATCATCCATCACACTTTGCTCACACTTCCCCTCCTCTAACTACATTTCCTCAGTGTCATTTCCATGAACGCATACATTCTCACTTGTGTCCTGAAGGACCCCGGAATTCTATCAAGTTTTTATCTTTTGATTACTGATGAGGATTGATTTGACCTTCAGATATTTCTTAGGACTTCTGTAAGAAATACATTAATAATGTGTTTGGTAGTCCATAGGGGACTGTCCGATGGTAGAGTGCCTCACAGGTCGCTTCATGGCTCCTCCTCTCAAAAGGTTACACCTGGTAATTTTGAACTGGTGTGCTCAAGTCAGAAATATGTATGCCTGGCTGCAAATATTAGCTGAATATTTTCCTGAAATGTTCAGAAGAAACAGTGAGCAGTGGTGCTGGTGCTTGCTCTAAATGCATTGCTTTTACATAGAAATTACAGATTCTTGATCTGTTTTGGTATCTTGGATATTTTTTTCCCCAGTGACATGTAAGAAACATGAACCAAGGGTACTAAGTATTTTGATTAAAGCTGTTGTTTGGCTTACAGGACTTTTTCTTGTTTGATAGGGTGGAAAAGTGTGTGGAGTTATGGACCATGTAATTTAGAAAACATCTTCAAGTTAGCAAATTACTCTCTATCTATGAATTTTAAAAAATTGGAAAATTGCCCAGTTTTTAGGAGTAGCAACACTGGTTATTGTTTACAAGGACACATATCAAAGCTCTATATTAATTATCTTTTGCATGCCCTGCCACAGAATTTTTCTCATGAAAGACTAAAACACTTCATCACAAAGCAGAAGACTTAGAGATGATTTATGATATTTCTTTTGAAATTAGCAAAATGAAATTTCATAATATGCAACAGGAAATGAGTGCAATTCTACGAGCTGCTAACAGTCCGCAGTTTTCAGAAATATTTATGGTCACCAACTACAAAAAAAAGTTCTGTTCTAAAATTAATTGCCCAAATTTCATGTTGACACATTTATTGTGCAGTGTAGTCACATGCAGCACAATATTTCATCATTTTTTAGTCTATCCTCATATTCGTATTCCTGTTAGCTTCAGAAATAAAAAAGTGAAGCCCATGCATAAATATTTGAAAAAAATAGTCTTTCATCTTTCTTTGGAAGATCTTGGAAAAAACAAAGAAACAAGACAGAAGAAAGGAGGGAACCAGCTAATGCTAAGTTGGAACCAAAGCACCTGTAAGAAAGTTGCAACAGAGATATTGCAGTACCAGGCACATATTTTTCCTAAAGTGTCATGCATGCCACTATGAAGGGGACAGGTGGAAACAGCATCAGTACATGATATGTGCATCACTAGCATTCTTCTCAGAAAAATGTTCTTTCTTCTCAGAAACCAGTGCAACCAACTTTCAGCAGGAACTGTCAGGTAGTGTACCAACATGAACATTAGAAAATTCAGTGACAAATATGACGTACTTCGAAGAATTAATGATGTTTCCCACAGAAGAAAAGGTAATGAGTTTCTAAAGGTTAGTATTTAGCCTCAATTACATCCTCAGGACCTCATAGGCTTGCAGGAATCTAAATTAAAAACAGCTTTTCAGACCCCAAAAGTATGTTGGGGATTTAGCTTAAATAGTATTAATGTTGCTATGCACAACACACCTGGGCCATTAAAGGTTACTTCTCATTCAAGTGAAAAACCAAACAAGGACTTACTAATTTTTCCACTCTGAAAATAAAGTACAGATCATAATACAAATGGATAATCATAGAATCATAGAATAGTTAGGCTTGGAATGGACCTTAAGATCACCTAGTTCAAACCCCTGCCATGGGCAGGGGCACCTCTCACTAAACCATGTCACCCAAGGCTCTGTACAACCTGGTCTTGAACAACGCCAGCGATGGAGCATTCACAACTTCCCTGGGCAACCCATTCCAGTGCCTCACCAACCTTACAGTAAAGAATTTCTTCCTCATATCC
>JANRGW010023276.1:0-41700 GCA_024733675.1 Psilopsiagon aymara
GTTCTTTACTGTGAGGGTGGTGAGGCACTGGAATGGGTTGCCCAGGGAAGTTGTGAATGCTCCATCGCTGGCAGTGTGCAAGGCCGGGTTGGACAGAGCCTTGGGTGCCATGGTTTAGTGTGAGGTGTCCCTGCTCATGGCAGGGGGATTGGAGCTAGATGATCTTAAGGTCGTTTCCAACCCTAACTGTTCTATGATTCTATGATCTATGAATTTACCCAGGAGGAGTAGTATTAGGGTATCCATGTCTTTCTGCTATACATTTTGAAATCAAGATTTTGTATGTCTTTATATGGTCTTTAGGAAATCTAAGAACAGTCAAACACATGTTTCTTTGGAAGTACTTTATAATTTGCTTAAATTTGTATACAAAAGCAAAAATGCATTCTGACAACTGCTGCATTTTAAGATACTTTCCAGAGAAAATCACACTAGATGTTTTCCAGGATTTGGCTGTAAGGATATAGGGTTTTTTTCCCCATTGCTGTTTTGGCAATGCACTATTAAAGGTGTTCAGTACAGAGCAGACTGTTGGTAAAATAATTATATTAATTTCAGCATCTGGTCCTTAACCTAAAACCCCATTGGAATAGGGATTTTTGGAGTGTTACAGTGTAACCATCCTAGAATCATAGAATCATAGAATACTTATCATGTAAGTAGGGGTTTGAAGATGGCTATAATCAAGCTGTCTTATGGAAATAGAGCTTATTCCACTGATTATTTTTGTAAGGTTTCTGCATCTGATGAAGTAAACTGCTTGCCCTGTTTTTGTTCTTAATGTCTTTGTTATAGAGTGGTAGAACTTAGGTTTTACATTATTTTTGATTGGAGATATTTATGGACTGTATTGTGACATAAGGTTTTTTTTTCTTGGTGTCCTCTCATCTGATAAAACCATGACTATGGTGAGTAATTTTGTATGATCAGAGTAATGGCATTGGAAGACTCAAGGGGGATGAAGGGCATTCTTACAGGTGTTCTTGATGTGGAGAGACATCAGTTAAATATAAATGAAGTTTTGGCAGCAGGAAAGTTTTAATATTTTTTTCTTACAAACCTTACATAAAGAATTTATAAATATTAATACTTTATACTAATTCTCTAAAACTAGCTTATGGTTTATCAGGTTAATTGCCAAATTTATGATCAAATAAAGTCACATACATGTTTTTATTTCTGTTTTCTCAATGTGAGGATTGATATAGCAAATAACCCTGAAACTTAAATGAAGTCATCAGCCATAACTGGATTTCTTAATTGTACAAAGTTTGCTAAGCTTCATCAGAATTAATTTTTTACTATAGTAATGGTGCTGGTTTAATCCATACACAAGTCCCTAAAGCTTGCAGTGAAGAACAGAAAATAACCTAGTTTCTCTTCTCCTTCTCATAATAAAAACACAAAGTAAAGGCTTTTTATAAGCTTATTTTGTAATGGAAATTTCAGCAGCCTTTTGAATGAACAATTATGTCTTTGTTTCCATGGTAATAGCTCAGGAGCAGTGTGATGGTATTAGGAACATAGTGTTAGAGCTACTTTGGGGAACTCTCCACCTGATCTGGAAAAGGCAATTTCAAATAAGTAACTTGTCAGAAAATGTTAACTAATCAAAAGTAAAATTTAGAAGTGTATTATTTTTGTGTTGTTGGAGCTTTATTTAGCAAAATGCTCCTCCTGCTCTTCCTCCCCTGAAGCCTTCAGATCCACAGTAGGAACTTTTATACTTTCTGTGTATAAATACTGCAGTGGCAACTTCACCCATGGTCTCTCACCTACAGGAGGTATGCACTGACACCCAGGATACTTCAGTTTGGGGGAGTACATTTCTGTTCATTGAAAAGCATACTTGGACTCTTTGGGAAGTTTTGGGTTCATCTAGTTGTGGAATTGGAGTCTCTGTATATGGGTGGGGTATTTATTTAAAGTTTGGGGTGATTAATCCCAAAGTGATTAAAAAAAAAAAGGGGTAGTGGGGTGGTGAGGAAAGGCGAGAGTGTATGGGGGGGAAAGTATTGCCCCCTAAAAATAACTCGAAGTGGTTTAGTGCTTCAGATCTTATAGTTTTTGTTTTTCATGGTTGTTAATGACTGGGAAGGTATCTACTCATGGGATCTCTTGTTTCCTAGGGAATAGGTTTCTTACTCTCTGCTGTCTCCACCCCTCCACCTCCTTAAAACTCTTTTCCAGCACCAACCAAGGGTGTATATTTTCTGTAATGAAAAGACCTTAACACAGGCATTTTTCCTTATTAGCAAATTCTGATCTGTATTTTGGAAATTGGTTACATTGTATCACAGCACTATCAAAAGAAAACAAAATGGAATTTATTTTCCTCTTCCCTTTTTATCTTAGACTCTTAGCTTTAATGCACCATGTTGGAGCAGGTAATCAGATTATTAAACACAACAGCAGTAAAAAAAAAAAAGACCGAAAACAAAACCAAAGGAAACTTCAGGAAATCTGAGAAAATAACAGGTGGATCAATATAGTTATTCATTACCTTTCTTGCAGGCATATCCTTTAGAGCTTGCAGAGTAAAATCAATGCACATTTAATGTCAGATGTTCAAGCAATTATTTCAGAGGACTTCGAGAATTTTACAGGGGAGTTATCTTGACCATTACATAGCGACTTGTTTTTTTCCCCAGTTATGTCATTGTAAAATGTTTAATGTGGACATTCTGGTGTTTCTTTGTTTCCAGTCAGTCTGTTATCTCCTGTATTAGTTGGTTTGAATTACAGAAATACTATTATAATTTTTTTTTTTCACTAGGGTTTTTCTGTTCATTAGTTATAACTATCTTTGAAATGTCTACTTTGTCTATCTGCTATGCTTTAAAGAAGTCGTCTGCAAGGGAAGTTTGCTCTTTCTGCAGAGAAGTTTATAAAATTTGGTTAGACAGATGTTCTGAAGTTCATTAAGCAGAAGTTTGTCTGTCTTGCCTATTGCAATCTTTTGGGTAGATTGTAAAATTGTAACGCTGTAATAATTTGATATGTTAACTACACAACGTTACTTGGAGTACTAAGTGTTGTTAAATGGCGGCATGCATAAACTGAATTCCGAACATTTACTGATACTTCAGATTGTGTAGTAAATTTTTGTTTGTCACAGCTAGGTTGAAGCTTACTCTTTGGCAGTCCCTTGCTGATTTGCTGCAGTCTGTTCTTGTGGTCCCCATTCAGAATTATCTTGTTACCTGGCTGAAGGTTTACCTGTCAAATTGCAGTATGAATCATAGCTTTTCGTTCTCTCTGAAAACACCTCAATGTATTGAAATTTTGGTATCAATTTGATTTTTACTTCTAGTTTACCTGCACACAACATGCAACTTGGGACATTTTAGTAATTTTTATTAAACATGATTGCAAGTTGATGATTACTGTCTTGTGGTTCTGGTTGCTGTTGCAAATGTAAATATGTAAATACCATGTTGCATTAAAGAATAGACAGCATTTAAAATCAGAAGTACATTTAAGTTGCCAGTCTGTGAAAAGACTTAAATAGCTCTCTTACATGAAAGTAGCTTAACTGTCTGAACTGTGTATGACAGAGAAGCTTCCAGCAAATCTCTTATTAATACAAATCCTCCAGAAGTTGAGTGAAGTGCTTGATGCAGAAAATCCCATTTTAAATTTTAAAATGAAAAAATGCATAGAGATCTGTCTAGAGAAGTAGTAGAAGATGTGTGGTCTGGAGGGAGATTGGACAGTTGCTGAATTTTGATGAGAGAGGCAGTAATGTACTACTTTGCCATGTATGAGTATACTTTATCAGTCCATATCTTGTGAGAACTGAGTGACTCAATGTTCTGCAATGTCTTTCTGATGAAATTTGGCTGTGTCCTGTGATGTTATTCTGAGTTGAAGCAGAAAGATATGTAAAGAATTCTTACCCTTTTTCAAATGCACAAAAGTGAAAGCTTGATTTAGACTGCAAACCATGTTATTCAGTCAATTTCTTTGATAAAAATTATCATAAAACCCTAGAATGTCTTGAGTTGGGGGGGCCTATAAAGATCATCATGTCTAACTCCCTGCTCCTTGCAGGACTACCTAAAGCTAAACCATGTGATTAAGAGCATTGTCCAGACACTCCTGACCTCTGACATGCTTGGTGCCATGACCGCTTCTTTGTGGTGTCTGTTCCACTGACCAGTCTCTCTCTCAGTGAAGATTCTTTTCCTAATGTCCAATGTGATCGGTGCAGCTTCACTCCATTCCCTTATGTCCTATCACTGCTGAACACAGAGAGGAGATCAGCACCTCCCCCTCAGCTGCCCTCCTTGAGCAAATATACCAAGTATGAAATACCTGTATTTCAGTTGATCGTAAACCTTTTGAATTGAAAAAGTTTTATTCAGGTAATTCAGTATTTACAGTCGATCTTCATCTGTCTGTGTTCCTGGCTTTCATAGTTTGCAATAAAATTAATTTTATCTAGGAAAAATAAATTTTATGTTGTTGGTTAAATATCTTTGAAGTGGTGTAATTATTGTTTTTCAAACATAGATTATTCAATATGTATGTTTACACACAACTGTAGTGTCCCAGATATTAAAACAGTTGTATTAAAAAGAGGTGCATCCTAAACCAACAAAATAAAAAGTGGAAAAAAATTAAATTCTTGTAGCATTTTGGAAGGTTTTTTAAAATTCCATTCTACCAGTGATCCAAAGTAAACATTAAATACTACAGTTAGGTTATCTAATTATGCATGCAATGCATGTACACCTGTACTTTCAAGATGTAAATGCTTAGATGAAATATTACAGTCTAACACTTCTATTAAGACTGAGCATGCTAAATAATGAGTTTTTATGCATTTTTGAGAATGATTTAAGTTCAGGGTTTTTAAGAAATTGATATAATTTGAAAATAATTAACAGTGAAGTAATATCTAAAAGGAACTATATACTGTCTTTTGAAAATTACATTGTAAATACGATTTGGTCTGGAACCTCAAAAAATGAATCAGATGACAGAACTATTTGGAAAGTACTACTCATCTATGATACTTAAATATCTGGTAGCAGTACGAAGATACTTAAAATGACTTGTGGTAGGAGAGCAAGGGTTATGAAAATTTTGTAATAGGGTTCTTTCCACCCACTTTGTTTGCTTTTGTATGCTTGCTATGTTGTCCTGTATTGCTTTATTTTTATATTTATTTATTTTTTACTTAACTAATAAAGGGGCATGCTGTCTTGCTTATCTCCCTCATACTGTAAGGCATTTTCATGTGTGAACTTAGCCTTTCTTATACACTTAAGACTATTAGACCTATACTAAGGCTGCTTTTTTGGGGTGAAATTTTTATTTTAGTTGTAGTAACTCTGAAATAACTTATTAAAAATGCAGTTCATGTGATTTTTGTTGCTTTGAAACACAGAAATTTTATTAAAACTCTAACTTAAAATCAGAGGAAATGTTCTAATAAAACCAGTTCACATAATAAGGAATCTTGAGTGTTTGTCAGTATGGACTCTGCTTTAAATGTACTCATGCCTTAACTGGATGATTTTAGTCAAGTGTGCTTGGTGCACACTGTGGGCCCATTTGTTCTGGTACAAGTCTGTAAAAACTAGGGAATCTGTGGCCTTCCCCACTTCTCTTTTCTGCCAGGAGCAAGAAGGGATCTAGTAGCATTCAGTCCGTGATGCTCCAATCTCAGACCTTTTAATCACCTGTTCAAACAAACAAACAAACAAAAAAAGCCACCTTCAAAAATACTTAATCCAAGGCAATATAATCTTAACCTTTGTAATCTTTACAGCCTTTAGTAATTTAAAATAAATTAAACCTCCTCCTGTAGTGCCGGTATAGTGTGGTTGACATGGCCCTTCAACCAGAGAGAAACAAGACCGGGAGTGATCATCCCTGTCTCTCACTCTCACCTCCTGACTTCTCCCCTGCCTCTTTGCAGTCAGTTTATCAGCTTGCACAGGCCCCTCCAGCATGGCCACCGCTACCAGAACCTCAGTGGGGGACATTTTGCATGCATTAAGCTACTCTTATGTTGCAGTAACTACTTAGCTTTGACTGACTTCAGGTTAGAAGGGAGGCTGGTAAAACAAAACATCTTTATTAAGGAGGGAAAAATCTAAGTTCTCCATGTCAATCAAACTTGGAGTGTGTTACTAAAATGCTGATCTGAGTTATCAAAAGAGGAAGTGGAAAGTGTCTAAGCCAGATAAAATTTGCATCAGTATTGTCACTGATATTGAAAGTAGTATTATTTACAGTACTAGAGGTTACTTTTCAATACAGAGGAGACATGTAGAAGTTGTGTGAAAGTATTTCAATCAGTGTTTCTTTCCACACAGAACTCCATAGGAGAAACGTTTGGAAATAAACCCTGAAGTCTCATGTTGGACTAAAGAGGGAGTGATGTATGTTGCTTAAGGTTAAGTGAAGCTTAAGTATGATAACAGAATTTTCACTGGCACTTTTTGAAGGACAAATTGATACAAATTTGGTTGCTTTTAAGTAATAAACATTTTTGACACTGACATTACTTCGTTTGCCCCAATAATTTATGTTTTCCAGAGCCTGTGCTCTTTTTCTTTGGGATTGATGCCCACTTTACAGTTGAGATGTTTATTTTCTCTCAGTTGTTAAAAGCTGTTAGAATATAGTTTTGCAACTTTTTGTCTTCTCTAGTTCTGTTTAGCTAGATATAAATAAGCATATTTTCTTTTATGGATTTTCCTGCTGCTGTGACTAATGAGAAATGTACTGAAAATACAGAAACATAGAATATTTGATTAATTATTTAGACCTTTGGAATCAGAACAAAGCAGTCCATTTTTTATAAATTACCAAAAATAAAACAGCTTAATAATTTTTACCTAAATCAAGAACCAGTTTTGTTCTACACAAGCCAAAAGGGGAAACCCATACTCTATATTAATCCTGATGGTCTAAGACATGGGTCTCCAAAAACATTTGTGAATTTTTTAATATAAATTTAAATTGCTATACTTTATTAATGATTTATAAATAATATAATTTAATATTAAATCTGCATTAATATAAACCAATGCATTTCATCAGGTAAAAATACTGAATAGAGAAAATAATATTTTCAGATTGCTTTTCACAGAGTATATGTGTTGCTCTTCAACATGTCACATGTTCTAGATTCTATTTGGGATGTTTAAAATGAGATCTGAAAAGTTCTTTTCATAGATCCTGCAGGGTTTATGGTATTAAATAAATATTAAAAATATTGTGTGGAAAGAGTGAACTGTATCTACACTTCCTTCTAATATTTTTTTCCCCTTTCTAAATTGTGTTAGAAATTGAAAGTGGAGGCAAGGTAACTGATTGCAGCCATCTGAGGAGGCTTTGTTTAGAAGTCCTTTCTTAGTTTTTATTACTTCTTAGTAATTTATACTTTTCCATCAAAAATAAGGGTGTGTAAGTGCTTGTAAAATGCAGCAAGACCAGTTAATAAGTTTGACTGGTGCCTTGTGTGATCTAATTTGATTTTATTATTTTTTTTTTACTTATATCTATTAGGTGAATAGAATGGTGTTTGTCTTTTTAATAAAGGTGTATTAAATGCCTTTTTATTTTAATTTATTTTCTGAAACTTCATTGAGTAATATGTTAGGATTCTCCAAACATAATAACTGTAAGATGTTGAGGATCTGAAAAGATGAGAATTCAGAGAATTCAGAAACTGATCAGAGAAGTTAACAGAAGGAAATCCAACAGCCTGTTGAAACAAAAACATTATTCCTGGGTCAAGAAACTCCTGTGTCACAAGTAGTGGGAGAACGGGACTGTATAATTTAGGAAATCTAGTATGTTTATCCTGTTCTTGCACCTTTTAGTAGGATGGGAAAGTTGGGGCTCTTCAGCCTGGAGAAGAGAAGGCTGCGTGGAGACCTCATAGCAGCCTTCTAGTATCTGAAGGGGGCCTATAGGGATGCTGAGGAGGGACTCTTCATTAGGGGCTGTATTGAGAGAACAAGGGGTAATGGATTAAAACTTAAACAGGGGAAATTCGGATTGGATATGAAGAAGAAATTCTTTAGTGTAAGGGTGGTGAGGCACTTTAATGGGTTGCCCAGGGAAGTTGTGAATGCTCCATTGCTGGTGGTGTTCAAGTCTGGGTTGGACAGAGCCTTGAGTGCCATGGTTTAGTGGGAGGTGTCCCTGCCTATTGGAATTAGATGATCTTAAGGTCCTTTCCAACCCTAACTATTCTATGATTCTATATTTGGCATTTTGCCACAGGGATAGGCTAGATAGATCTTTTTGCTGGTTTTGTTTTCTTGAACAGTAGTTCAAGTAGTAATACCAGGCAAACACAGTGAGAGAACTAGTGCAACATTGGGATAACCTTCTCTGTACCGGGTTTTCCTACTTCAGTAGTTTGGTTTCATTTCCTTATGGCTTTCATTTATAGAAAGATGCGTGTATATTTTTCAAGTCTTGGGTTACTTTGTGTAACAAACTAAAGTCATAATACTAAGTAACAAAAATAGGGGACACATGTACAGTATTAGAATAAATCAGAACTTTCCCTCTTACCTTGGCTTTAGGTGCTTAATTGTACCTAACCCTAATTACACTGCTCTTGCTTCTGGATTATGTAAAAAAAGTGGAAAATGTAAACAGTTCTGCATAAAATGGTGTTCAGTGTGGGAAAGCTGAACAATTAAGAGATCCAACAAGCTTCGTACATTAGGGAAGGTGTCTGACCGCTGATGGATTGTTTCTTATGCTTGTTTATCAACCTCCCAGTTTCTTCCTTTCCAATTATCTTTTGTGGTAAAGTTGCATTATATTATTAGAGTTGCATTATTGACATCTCCTATTTTACGGTATGATTCTGGCCTTTGTTCTTGACTGTATTATCTTCTACACATTAAAGAAATTATTTCATTGGTTGAAGAACCACATAATAAATTAAAAGGATGGGGGAAAGGCAATTAGGATGCACTTCTGGCTTTGTAAAACAACTGTCGTTGTGGTCTCTGTGGCGTCTCCTTTAGTGGTTGAGGTTTTGGGTTTTATCCTTGCACAAAAGGTCTTAAATCATTCATGACAGCTAAAATCCCATGGGAGACCGGTCATAAATCAGAACAATTATCTCACACTATCCTGTGAGTTAGAGAAGAAAAATAGGACAAATACCGATGAATCTGGTTTTAAAAAAACCCTTAGTCTTATAAGTCTAAGTATCAGCACTTGACTTATGAACAAAAGGTGTTTTTTGTAAGGACTTCATAAAAAAGAAAGTTTCAGAATATTGATACAAAAGATGGTACTAAGTATCTCAAAATTATTGACATAAGCAAGCAGTAGGATGTTGAGAATTAAGAACACTTCTTCGGTTTTGCCATGAAATAAAGCTCCTGCTTTTCAGCAACTTGGAAGTAGAGGATAAGACCACCATTGTCTCACTGCAGTATTGTTTGAAATTGTCTGTCCCTTGTTTGCGGTTCTCCTGGTCCCTCAACCTATCATTAGTCAGTAATAGGATACTGTTAGGATACAGTCAGTAACAGGATACTTTTGACACCTATATGCATCAGTTGAAAAATGGCACTGTCAGAACCAAGTTCATTGGAATTTTTCTGTTTTTAAATACTGCATAACCATGATTTATAGTTTCCACACTTTTTAGAGTCTTAGAGTGTCAGGGTTTGATATCTTGTCTTTTCTGGCAAGAGGGAAATGTTTCATTTCAGAATAAAAGCAAAGAACCTTAAGAATGGGACACTTTAAAAATGGATTATTAAAATTTAAAATAGGTAATAGATAGCTTAATCTTAATGAGAGGAAAGTGTATAATTCCTTTTCTTACCAAACAGCAATGCAGTGGTCTAAAAAAGCAAGCTGAGTTAATTGCAATTAGTATTTAGCAAGATAAGTGAATTGCATATGTCAATTGTGATATAGAAACCTGATTGCAGTATGAAGGCTCCTTAGGTTAAACTTCTTTTTCTTTATGTTCAAATAGTCATATCCTTTAAAATAAAACATAGATGATTTCTTGGCTAGCTGCTGAGTATATCAGGTAACCAAATTTCACTTAATATGATGGAACAGGTAACTAGGGAAATGTTTTTCTCTATAGTTTCTCAGGAGAGACACGGTACCTGATGCTGTCCTAATCCCATTAGAGTGCTTTGGATAGAGACCTGCTTCAAAATGGTGACAGAGTGACAAGTTGAACCTCATAAGTTTGCAGGGGATGCAGAGCAGAAAGGTGAGGCCTGGGTGGGGCGAGGTCTGCTCAGTATGTCCAGTAGGAAGGAGCTTGCAGGAGGTGCTGATGGGGAGGGGTACACAAGAGGGCTCCTTAACATTGAGGAAAAATCAGGTAGTGCCAGCAGAGAGCAACTGCTTTGTGTCTCTGACTACCTCATGGGAAAAAAAGAGACGGGACAAGAGTATACAGGCTATTCGTTTTGGATTTACAGGCCAAGGGTTAATACATGATGGCTATTTAGAAGATAAGGGTCTACTATACTTTCCTCTGATGGTATGTGACTACTTTAATAATTTTAGCCAAAGGAAGTAGGTACAACATAGACCACAATCCTCATGGTTAACGTCCTTTATCATGTTTTTCTTCTATGATCTGTAATTTGTATGTCCTTGACTATTCTGAAATAAAATCCACCATTTTCCAAGACTAAAATTCCATTAACTGTATTGTTGAAATTTATTCTAGTCACAGAATGCATCTCTAAGTTGACAAACAAATTGCTTTGACAAGTATGTTCAAATAACAACTAATAAATAAAAATAAAAAATAGAACCAAGTCTTTTTATTTACTGTGGATCTCTGTTGAATAAAATTGTCTCTTAATATTTATAGGACTACCTTTTATGAATTTGATAGTAAGAATCAATGAGAATCTGGAACAATATCTTAAGACAAAAGTAAGTCAGTTTAAATAGACAGAAACCTTTTTTCTTTGGTACAGTTCCTTTGGGACAGCTTGCTGAAGTGACTTAATGTTACCATTGCCATTATTTAAGCATTACCATTATCATTAGGTAAGTACTGACAACTGCTATTTTGCAAGGCTTATCAACTTGGCAAAAATTTCTCCTGGGACTTGGGGAATACTGGAATCACAGGACTGGACTGAATGGGTCTTGACAGACATATCTTGTGTCTATTACTCTCTGTAATTGCACATTCTAACATGTGCTTGCTTTTGTTTGGAAAAGAAGTCTACAAAGATGAAAGTTCACATCGTCAGCAATTGGTGTTGGGACAGATCTTGTTCAATAACTTTGTTAGTGACATGAACAATGGGATTGAGTGCACCCTCAGCAAGTTTGCTGGCAATGCTAAGTATGTGGTCTAGTTGATACGCTGGAGGGAAGGGATTTCATCTAGAAGGACCTTGACATGCTTGTGAGGTGGTCCACTGCCAACCTTGTGAAGTTCAACCAAGCCAAGTCCAAGGTCCTGCATCTGCTTCGGGGCAGTCCCAGGCACAGCTACAGGTTGCGCAGAGAAGAGATTGTGAGCAGCCTTATGGAGAAGACTTGGGGGTGTTGGTTAATGAGAAAATGAACATGAGCCAGCAGTGTGCGCTTGCAGTCCAGAAAACCAACCGTATCCTGGGCTGCATTAAAAGGAGTGTGACCAGCAGGTTGAAGGAGGTGATCCTGCCCCTTTGCTCTTATGGGACCTCAACTGGAGTATTGTGTGCAATTCTGGTGTCCCCAACATAAAAGGACATGGAACTGTTGGAACGAGTCCAGAGGAGGGCGACGAGGCTGATCAGGGAACTGGAGCACCTCCTGTATGAAGATAGGATGAGAAAGTCGGGGCTGTTCAGCCTGGAGGAGAGAATGCTGCACGGAGACCTCAGCCTTCCAATATCTGAAGGGCACCTACAGGGATGCTGAAAAAGGACTCATCATCAGGGACTGTAGCAATAGGATGAGGAGTAATGGGCTTAAATTTAAACGGGGGAAGTTCAGATTGCATAAAAGGAAGTTCTTTCCTGTGAGTGTGGTGAGGCACTGGAACAAGTTGCCCAAAGAAGTGGTGAATGCTCTTTCCCAGGCAGTATTCAAGGCCAGGTTGGATGGAGTCTTGGGCAGCATAGTCTAGTGTGAGGTGTCCCTGCCTATGGCAGGGGGTTTGGAATTAGATGATCTTAAGGTCCGTTCCACCCCTAACATATGCTATGATTCTATGATTCAAAGTTGCCATCTATGGCTTGATGTCCAAGCAGAGACTGGTGACAAGTGGTTTTCCTCAGGGGTTGGTATTGGGACTGGTGCTTGTTTGAAATCAGTGTATTCAGAAAATTTGGAGTTTGATGTTCTTAAACCAACATTGAAAAGTAATGTTTTTCGAAGAACTCAGCAGGCAATGCTCAAGATTAGTTGGGCTCATATTCTTAAGCAAAGTTTTCTGTATCATATTATGGTTTGATATTGTAATTTATGGCTTTTCCCTTCAGCACTTTTTTTTAAGACCACTTATATGAGATTCATTAGTTTACTGAGTTGGGCAGCAATGCTCAGTGGTCAAAACTGTGTGAAGTAAATTGGAGGGCAGAAGCCAAAAATTTTAAACCTTGGTGGCTTGATCCTAGAAGGCAATAGGCACCCACTACCTTATGTGCTCTCCCACACAGATCACCACACTGGGGGAGATACTAGAACAAAAGCAAAGAAATAATACTCCTGAGTTGAGATAAAGCCAGTTTAGTAAATATGTCTGGGGAACAAGTGACGCCATCACTTGCCACCTCTCACAAGCAGTCTGATCCCCAGCCACAACAGTCTGATCCCCAGCCCCAGTACAACCACTGGTTTGGAAAGACTACCCCAGTGATCTTGGTGAGCATGGCAGTGTGGAATATCCTTTTGATCAGGTGGGGTCAGCTCTGCTGGCTGTGTCCCTGCCCAACCTGTTACAAACCCTCAGTCTACTCATTGAGCGGGCAGAGTTAGAAACAGGCAGCTCTGGCACTGTCTCAGCACTGCTCAGCGTTAGCTGAAATACTGGTGTGATATCAGCACTGGTTTAGTCACAAGCATAAAACACAGCATGATAAGGGCTGCCATGAAGAAAATTAGCTCCATCTTAGTCAGAGGCAGTATATAAACCTACAGGAGTATCCTCCTTCCCCAAAATAAACTATTATGAAATTAAAGGTAAATATTTCACTGAAATATTTTTAAGTTTGCGTAATAACGTTTGTGTTTGAAAGCAGAAGTGAAGCAGAATGTGTTACTTCAATCACACGTTTTTAGCGGGTATAAAAGATGTTTAAATTATTTTCTTGGAATAACTAAATTGTCAATAAATTTGAGGTAGCATTCTGTTAGTGGCACAGTGGGGTGTGTGTGCTATACATTAATCAGGAGAAAAATCGTTTTGAAGCTAAAATAAAGGAAAGCTCCTTTAACAATGGTACGGTAATATGGAAAATTAGATGCTGTTTTAGTGATTCACTTGAGAATCAGTCCTTTTAGTGCTGTCATTCAGTTATAAACCGTACTGTGAGCACACTGGGTAAGGTTAAACTTTATATGTGCTTGTCTGAACTAGTTGTACTTTCACAGTCAGTGGAAAGTACTACATTTCCAGGAAAGTACATATTTCATCCTAAAACCAGGTGAATTGTGACTAAAACCAGTGAGATGAATCACTTTCCAGAAGCACCATTTAGGTTCCATTGAATGAATAAAGAGAATGTTAAACATTACCGCAGATACACATGCCTGTAATTCAGATCTCTGAAGAACTTTATTCAATGATTAAGCTTTTAAAAATAAAAATATTTTTAAGAGAAATATATACAAATTATGGAAAATATCTAAGTTTTTGTTATTTGTAGTTTTCTGCGTAGTCGTTTTGATACATTTAGGTTAACAGGTACTTATGGTCAGTACATATATTGGTCACTGAAAAGTTTGATTTATTTAATTTAGCATTCTAAACACTTCTACGTAAAGAGATCTTCATTCCTGTAAAACTGAAAAATTATCTTTGCCTGACCAAAAGTGTTTAAACATCTTCCTGTAGTTGAGATTTTCACAATTAATAGTGTTTCTGTGCATTTGTGTTACTGTGTTTTTATTACTTTAGCAGAATGCTCTCATGGTTTTCATTTAACCAAAAAAATGCTAAGTACCTCTAAAATATCCTTTTTCATCTACCGCAGTTCTTACAATCCTATGCTTAGCAGTGGTTTGGTTTCTTTTAATCACATATGAAGTTGCATTGAAAAGTCTTCATGTCTACAGGAATTTTTAATGAAATCCTCCTGGAATAAGTTCTGACCTCTGCTGTCTTTGATTTTTTTGCCATTCAGTAGGATTTTCATCCTGTTGTTCCATTTGTTTATTTCCAAGATTGATTGCTATCTTTCTTCTTTGTTCATTTGATGAATTTTCAAGTTGAGATGCCATCTATTACTGGAGAAAAGACAGCTGAGGGGCAACGTCATAGCTTTCTCCAGCTTCTTGGGAAGGTGAAGTGGAGAGATGCACTGATCTCTTCTGCCTTTTATCCAGTGTCAGGACATGTGGGAACCGTTCAAAGCTGCACCAGGGAAGGATAGGGAGACTGGACATTAAGAAGCATTTTTTTACTGGGAGGTGGTCACACACTGGAACAGGCTTCCTAAAGAGGTGGTCAACATCTGAATCTTGTCAGTGTTCAAGAGGCATTTGGACAATGTCCTTAATAACATGCTTAATAACATGGCAACCCTGAATTATCTGAATTGGTCAGGCATTTGGACCGTGTGATCATTATAGGTCCCTTCTAACTGAAATATTCTATTCTCTTCTCTCTTCATTTCAATCCATTCTGCAGAACTCGGTTTGAAGAATCTGATTCTGAAGAGTTCCAGTCTTCACATGTAAACCATTTAATTCTAGATGTTCAGCAGCACATACTTTGCTCCATTTTGAGACCTGATCTGAATCATATTAGACATACGTAGAGAGTTTCTTTATTTTGTGTATTTCACCTGTATGCTAGGTTAAAAGGGCATGAATGACAAGTCTAAGTTCTGTGTAGATGCAGCAACTCAGGAAGAAACACTTCTATTGCATAGCACAGTGAATGGCAGATGCTTACTGAAGAGTGGCCACAGTATTAAAAAAAAAATGAGATTCTGAGTAATGAGCTACTTTTGAGGGTGGTGATGTGGGATAAGGTAAGCTCTTGGAACTATTTGCAAAGAGTATCAACCTGTAAACAACCTCAGTATAGGAAAGCCTGATTTGCCAGGTCGGTACTTCTTCAGGAGGAGTTAAGTTTGTTGGCCATAGTCACCTGACTTGGAAACATGATCTGAACGTTAGTTTGCTGCTTCATTTCTTACATTTGTGCTGTGAAAGATGCAGAATAGTTAAAAAGTGATACATGAGCTTCACAAAGTGCAGGCAATAATTCAGAATACTTAATCACAGTGAAAGCATGGTCTTTACTGGGTATTAAATGTTCACTTGAAAAATGCAAGGACTGAGTGTTTGACGTTAGAAAAAAAGCTTGTATTTGAGATCTATGATATGGAAATAGCATTGATTTATGGTATGGTATACTGGTTCCTGTAAGGATTTCTATCTTAGAATTCATATTGTACTGTAGATGAAATTTGTCTTACTACAGAAATCTTCACGTTATATTAAAACTAAGTTACTCTATGGCAGTATGGTTTAACTTTTTTGTGTGCGGTATTGCATCCAGAATTGTATCCAAGTTATAAAGTTGCAGATATATTATGAATTTGTAGTTGCCTGTGGACAGTTCTTAATATGCCATGGTTATTTAAAGTGGAACCCGTAGGGACACCGAGATCTCTTTTATGGCTGATCATAGCAGATTTGAGAGCCTGACATTTTGTACATATGGGTGAAACTATAATAATGTGGGATTAGTTTGCATTTGCTAACTTCGAACTCTTACATGTGGTTGGCCATCCACTTGATATCAGAGAAAATCTTTGCATCCCTCAGTAGTTGGTGGGTTTTAACCATATTTAATTACTTTTGGCTCTTTAGCAAACTTTGTCCTTTTATTAGTATCCACACTTGTCATCAACTCATTATTGCTGTGGTTCTCCACTGATAACCTCCCTTCTGTTGTGAAGGCTGACTGGGTATTCCTTTTTACCTACTACTTTTTCTTGAGAAATGAAAGTGCAGAAATATTGTTAAGGAGTGCTTCTCTGTGTAGTGAATATTCTACTGCTTTTCTTGTCAGAAGTGCATTTTATTTTTCAGATTTTAAAGCAGAAGTGGTTGCTTTGCATTACTTCTTGAGCACAATTTATGTCATTATTTTTGTATACTCAATTTTTGTTAAAATATTCCTTTTTAAGTCTTCTGAAACTTATTTTTATCATGCATGTTGGTATTTTAAATTTATGTCGATTTTTAGGATGGCTGCTTTTAAAAAGTACCTCCCTGACACCCTAAGTTTTGCCACCACCATTAACATGTTCATCAATTTGTTTATTCTACTGAGGAAGTTGATTTTCATTACTGTGATCATTGATAGTGACTAAAATAGGCTTAAACTGCAGTTAAGGGCAGATCAGGTACGTGTTAGTGTTTTCTTTGTGGAAATAAACAGTCGTTCTGATTGATTATAAATCTCATGCTGCCAGTTGGACAAGTCATATAATTGTAGTGCCTACCGGATAATCCATATCCCAGTAGAAGGTTCTCCATAAATCCAATTTTAAGAGCATTCAGTGTATTTTTTGATTCATATTCTCTGAGGTGTTTTATATACGGCCAGCTTGTTTTTAATAGCACTGAAATATCCCATCACTTCAGACTCATAGTGAGGTCTATTTCAGTTTTTTAATGTCACATTTTAGTATATTGGTTTACATTAGCAAGCAAATGCAGTTTGACTTATTTTAGTCTTTTTTAACCATTCTATGTTAATTAATCTATTTAACACAAATTTTACAATGAATAGTGTTTGAGGAAAGAGAGATCAGTCCGTATTGTGCTTCTGCATTCCAACTGAGTTATTGCTAGTTTTTTCCTTGATTTTAGGTCCATCTGTTATCAAAAACAAATGGTGGGATTCATCTCACCTAAATTAGGTATCTGAAGGTTGTATATCTAAATATTGTCATAGAATTGTTGAGGTTGGAATTGACCTCTGGAGCTTTTCAGATCCAAACCTTCCTGCACAAGCACCAGAACCTATTGTCCAGGTCTGTGTCGAGGGGGCTTTTGAATGTATCCAAGGGTTCAGGCTCCATAAATATAATTTTTGTCCTGTATTTCCTGCATGGAAAGAAGTCGAAAAATTAACACTTCCAGAAGGGGTTCATTTCATCTTAGGAAAAGGGACTGAGAGAGTTTAACTGAATGTCTTCTACAGGTGCCTGAATTACCTCTATGTGTTTTCAACAATCTCAGAGAAGCTCATCCAGGTGGAGAAATACTGGAAAAAAACACCCAGATTGCTCTTAAAGTGTACAGCAGTTACTGCTGTTTTCAGAAACTCCACCAGGATTTCTTGAAAAGTGTGGTGGTTTCCATTGTAAAACTAATGATTCTAATGAATAACCATGGAAGAACTGTACTTCTAATTTTGACCATTTTATTGCCTGCCCTTGGTACACATTATTTATTTAGCTAACATTCAAATATTTGATATGCAGTGACAATTTCTAAACTAAAATTCTAATCATTGTCATGGAATTATAGAGTGGTTTGGCCTGGAAGGGCCAAAAGGCCCTTTTAGGGAACTTTTAGGGATCTTTTAGGCCCTTTTAGGGATCTTTTCCTTTTAAGGAAAAGATCATCGAGTTCCAACCTCTCTTCCATGAGCGGAGACACCTACCACTAGACCAGGTTGCTCAAAGCGCCATTCAACCTGTCCGTGAACACTGCCAGGGCTGAGGCAGCCACAAATTCTCTGGGCAGCCTGTGCCAGTACCTCACCACCCTCATAGTAAAGAATTTCTTCCTAATGTTTAATCTCAATCTACCCTCTTTCAGTTAGGATAATAGTTTTATTTGAATGTAATTAAATGTCTCAAGAGAGCTATGACAGTTTATATATTTAATATATTAGAGGCTTTGGGTTAGAAAATCATAGATTTTTATTAGCAGTTAATTGACAGAGAAAAAGTAATTTGTATATGGATGAAAAGTATGAATTACAGTAGAACCCAAAGCTAATCCATGCTTAGTTTTAATAATTTTGTCTGAAGGAAGACTTTGAGTGTTTAGATAGAATCGTAGAATAGTGAGGGTTGGAAAGGACTTTAAGATCATCTAGTTCCAACCCCCCTGCCATGGGCAGGGACACCTCACACTAAACCATGCCACCCAAGGCTCTGTCCAACCTCGCCTCGAACACCATCAGGGATGGAGCATTCACAGCTTCCCTGGGCAACACATTCCAGTGCCTCACCACCCTAACAGTAAAGAATTCAGCAATCAAAAGAAGTTGGCATAGGATTTCAGCTTGCTTCTTGTTTGGAGTTCTGTTTGAAGGCAATGCCAATTGCTTTTAGACTATGAAACAGCCTTCTGTTAAAAGTTACTTGAAATTAAATACTTAGATGAATTCTTTGAATATCTTTAATTTAAAATATATTCTTGCAATTTGAATTACATATTTTTCTGCAACAAATAGAAAATAATGTCTTTAAATGATTTCAGAATTATTCTCTTGTTTCGCCTTTCTAAAGTTGATATTTGCAGTTACTGAAATTTAACATTGGTGCTTTCAAAATTCTTCAAGGCTACTAGGATAAAGTAGGATGCATGAGAGTCAGGCTTTATTTCAGAATTGAAAGATGGTTTTGCCATTAGAAAGAGATTGATTTTTAATGTGCCTGTTAGTTGTGGTATTTAATGGGAGCTCAGAACTTCAGATAGCATTTTGCAGGTACCTCGGTAGATGATAGGAGTCAGGCTGTACTTTCATCAGTACTGCTGTTAAATCACTTTTCACCTGAGTGCTTGTTCTCTGAGTGCTATCTCTGCCTTGCAGTAGCAGTGGGTTTCTTTGGCCACATGACAAACTGATCTGTGGTATAATTGAACAAGTTTTCCAAGTCTGCCTCGATCCAGAGCATGTCACTGATGCTTTTTCTGAGCATGACTATTTGGGTGGTACAGAGGAAAGGGCAATATAGTCTTGCAAATATGTAACTAAGGGCAAATGTTGGCTTGGATCAGGAGAGCTTGTGAGGTTTCCAGGTTCTACAGCTTCTGCACTACATCTCTCTGGGCCAGGCTGCCATTTCAGTTACTTTGTCGGAAGGAATATTTTTAATATCTTTTATTTTATGGAAGTGTTGCATTCAACACTATGACAAAATTGAAAGTAGTATTTTTTGAGAGTGTATAGATTTTATACAAGCTGATTTTGCATGGCATGATTTTTAATTTGCTGTATACATATCATAGCTTTGAGTTTCTCATGTCTAAATTACTTCTCTCATAATGCAAAAAAAATCAGCGTTGGTCGCAATGAAGATTATGAAAGACAATAAGCTACATATTTCACATTGTAATGTTGTTCTTGTTTTCTTTTGTAGCTGGTTGGTGGTGAATTTGATCTAGAGATGAACTTTATAATCCAGGATGCAGAGAGCATTACGTGCATGTCAGAGCTTTTGGAGCACTGTGATGTAACGTGCCAAGCAGAAATCTGGAGTATGTTCACGGCAATTCTACGTAAAAGTGTCCGTAATTTACAGACTAGCACAGAAGTTGGCTTAATTGAACAGGTATTGCTGAAGATGAGTACTGTGGACGACATGATTGCAGGTATAAATTGCCAACTGATAAAATAATGATTGCGTTCTTGAACTGTCAGTGTTCTGGGATTATGAAAGGGCTTGGGATGTCTTGGTTTTTACTTAAAGTGACATTTTGGTTAGTACTGCTATTGAGTCAGAAGTAATTTTTTATCGATTTGAGAAAAATGATAAAAATATATTCTTACTATAAAATATATGTAGATACTTTGTTTTAAATAATTGCTTATTAATTCATCTGAGGAGATAACATCTTTGTGATAAAAAAGCAATTTTGAACATAAGTATGAACAGTACAAGTCAGACTTCTGAGCCG
The DNA here is from genome assembly GCA_024733675.1 of Psilopsiagon aymara. Classification (NCBI taxonomy): domain Eukaryota; kingdom Metazoa; phylum Chordata; class Aves; order Psittaciformes; family Psittacidae; genus Psilopsiagon; species Psilopsiagon aymara. Next base: position 20,077 of record JANRGW010023276.1, read on the forward strand.
ACAAAGTAATGTTTTAGTTTTTAAGTGTATTGATCATTTTTAGTTACTCAGACCTTAGAATTGTTATTATGATTCACTTTAAACATAATCTGCATCTGATATCAGAAATTATTCACAGGTTTGAATGCAGGACACTTGGATTATATTAAACAATAATTTCATAGTGTATAGCTGTGCTCCCTGTAATAACCCTTTGGGTTGTATACTTGTGATTTTTAACGTCTATAATCTTTTACGGCATTAAAAAAGTTGCATACTTTGTTCACTTACTGAAAATAAGTGATGAAGTTGTTGCACACCATTTTCGATTTAGGATTTTATGATATTTCATGCTGTTTCTCTCAGTAGTAGGGTACAAGTTGTAATCCTGAATTACTTTGTTGGAGGAGCAGGTTTTGTTGTCACATTTAAATATGGTAGGATAGAGCTACCTATGATTAGTATTTATCTACTCCTTTTTTTTTTTTTTCTTCGGGAAATCTTAAGCCAGTTTCTTTCAACTCAAAGTATTAATTTTTCTATAGTAGGATAGTTAAATTGTAAGGCATTTTTAAAAGATTGAAGAGGTTTGTCTTCCATAATCTTGAGATTTTCGTCCATAATCTGATTCCTAACATATATATATAGGCTTTGGGGAAGAGTAAACCGGCAAGAATTTCAGACCAAAAGCAAGAGGAGGATCCATCAAAGCTGTATTGTTCAGGAATGGTTTTGTCCTCATCTTTCTTTTTCAGTATAAATGTGTCTTTAATATTAAGTATTTGGAAAAGCTCCATTTTGTATTTCAAAGCAAGTCTTAGTGAACCACTTGTTGATTAGTAAATGCAAAAACCTGAAGTCTTATGCTAAATATTATTGATGACGTCTAATTCATCAATATATTTACAAACCAATTGTTTTCACCAAGTATGGTGGTTTTTTTGCAGGACCTGTAAATACGTCAATATAGTATAAGGGTGAAGATACTGCTTTATTCCACATTAAATAGAAGACATTAGTTGATGAAAACAAACATTTCTGTCTTGTTTCACTCATGGAAATAATATACTTACATCAGTAATCATTATCAATAGAATTCATCCAGTTTGAGCTGCCCTAGATAGTACTTCTCTATGTGGCATATGCAACTGTAATGATGTACCCATTTTAAAAAACTGTGTAGGTAACTGTAGGAACAGAAATCAAGACTATAGGATCTGACTTCCAGGAGCATTTGGTAATTGGAAAATCACTCTGAATTCACAACTATTAATATAAGCCCGGGACAGTACGATAAAAAAAATACTGGAGCCGCTACCACATTAATCTTTTTTGAGAGTCATCAGGCAGTACTTCAGAAAAAGACCTTCTGCAGAGAAAACGTGACTCAGCTTACTCTTCTGTATACTTATACAGACAAAAAGAGCACATTTAATGTAAAATCAAACCTAAAAATTGGAATTATGTTGGCATTTTAGTTCTGCAATGTGTGTAAAATTATCTGAATACACTTCTATGCATCATGAGCTGGAATTTAATACAATTATGCTTTGTAGGGTCTTTCTTTGATAATTATAAATAGATGAGAATGTGGAGGTTTTAGAATTTTTCTGACCAAGGTCTGGAAGCAACCAAATTCATCATTTTTCTTTTGTCTCTTGATTTCTGCAAGCATTTCACCTTTTAGAAGTGGCAAAAATGTTGTTAATAAGTCAGAAGTAATAATTGTGGTCAAATATTAACTAGTTCAGTAGTAGGCACTTGATCACAAAATTGGTGACAGCTAGTGCAGTATCTGTGCTCCCTAATGTGCTATGCAGTGTAGAGTTGTAATGATGCCAGAACTACAGAGCTGCTTTTCCCCAGACACTCCTAGGAGCTTTCCAAACCCAGAGAATAAAGTAAGAGTTTTGGTGGTAAAATGATTTTTAACATACAGGGGGATGTTTTAAACAAAAGCTGTGTTAGTGCTTACTCCTAAAAACTTAGTACAACTTCCTTAGCAAAACAAAAAAAAAAAAAAAACCTTTGTCTTTAAAGTGTACAGATTTTTATTTGTTTTTTTTGGGGGGGGAGTTGTTTGTTTGTTTTTAGGTCATCTCACTTGTTCCTTTGTGAAATGCTTTGATTAGACCTAGGTAAGGTTTAAATAGATAAGACAGGCATAATCTCTTTTTTATATTCTGACAGCATGCTTTCAGGACCAGACTAAGTGTGAAGCCACTCTCCTCTGCTTTTAAGGAAGTAAGACAACAGCAAATAAACATGTACCCAATCTTTTGCAGTGAGAAGAACTTCTCTGGCAGCTTAGATTATGACTGTCAGATTCATGAGGCTTCTCCGCATTTTATATATCTCACTTCTTGAGGATTCACAAATTCTGTGGTCAAGAATAAAAGCTTAATCACCTTGAAAGTCTCAGTTGCAGTCCAGGTGGAATCATTGCTACTCGTATTCCATTTGCTTTCCAGAAACATCGCCTCTCAGAAGTTGTCTTTGTACTGTGATAATCTGTTATGCTAAGGTAGAGGATGGTTAGCCGTTTTATCAGTGGTTAAGGGGAAAAGGTTGCTAAAGTAATTGCATAGGCAATTGGCACTTTATTTATTTATTTTAAGGATCTTCCTTGATGGATTCACTTTTTGCAGTTCTCTGTTTCCAGCTGATGCGTAGTGAAGCAGGTCAGTAAGAGACTCTTTGGGACTATGTGTTGGTAGTGCCTTCAGAGAAGTCTGAATGATGGATGAGAAAGTAGCAAGAACTCATACAGAAGTGACTGTCTCCCCTAAGTCTCATTTTATTTCCTGCAGTTCTATTGTGATGCTGTAGGTAGTTGTACTGAAATTGCTGGAACTGATTTCTTAAGTGCTAAACAGTTCCTAGTTTTTAAGTAAAAATCTATGTCTTGGCTGCTGTGTCATGTAATGGTCTGTTAACAAGCGTTTCTCTTTCAACTGGTTCCATAAGAAAAACTTCAACATTATCACAATTTGCCAACCTGTAGAAATTAATTCACTGACAGAATTCAAATTCACAGTTTCATGGCAGTCAGTTATTAAAAGGTTAAGGAGGCATGAAGGTAGTTTTCCTGTACTGTTTAATATGTTTCCAGTGCTGTTTAATATGCCTTCTAAAGTTAATGCCGTACCATTCATTTTAGTATACTGTTACTTGAAGGACAGACAGGCTCTTTTACCACTGTTTTTTCATATTAGATGATGGATTTAAGCATTCTTTCAAGGTTTCTTGTTAATTTATAGATCATATATAAACTGCTTAGTATAAAAGTAGTCAGAAGTTGCCATTAGCAAACATAAAATTGGTTGCATTCAGTGTATTTTAGAAAGGCACTGAAAATGAGAAGCAGTGCCTGTTTTCTCTGTCTGAATGTAATACCATTTTGCAAAATCTTGTTTGTGAAATGAGATCATAGATATCAGTTATATGTGTGATCATATTTAATATAAAAAATGAAGTAAAAAGTAAAAAAAATCCAATTGTAGTATGTTTTGTGACCTTTATTTATAGATAAGTGGATTATTAGGAATTATAAACCAGATGTGGACTGACTCTTTTATGTGAGTTTTCTAATAAGTATGAATAAAGTTATGTAATAGAGTGCAGTTCTTTTTATGTCTTGTTATATTGAAACAAGATACAAACCTTCTTTAGGTATGCTTACAGCAATATTTTAAAGTAGAAGTAAGGGATTTGTTTTCTACATGTATTCTTTTCTTTATACATTACCTACTGGGCTTCAGTTTTTCAGGTCTTTGTTTTACCCAGAGTTAGGTTGTTAGGGAGCTTACATTTATTTCTCTCCATCAATGTTTTATTCATTATTTATAAATATGTATTTTTAATGCCTGTGGATTATCAACATCTTAAGCAGAAATAAGAAATTTTCTGTGCCATAGGGCAGCACAGGGCTATAATGGTAAACAAAGCAGCACATGTTCAGTAATTTTGAAAACCTGTCAATCATGTATGAGTTTGACTGCATTAATTTGCACTTTTGTCATCTACGTTAGAAGATTTTTTTAAATCATGTTCTGATTTTCCCCTGACAACTTTGTTTCTACACAACAGTTTTTCTCTGTAAAGGAAACAAAATTTAAAGTAGCTTGATCTAAAAAGCAAGCTAAGACTGCAAAATATGAATTGGGGAATTCTCAGCCAAAGATTGGTATTCACTTGCGCTGATTTTCCTTTTTGAGTTTCCACTGTGTTGCAGTTCCCAATTTTTAATTATATACAATATGTGCAATCACTGCCAGCTTCACATTACAGGCTGGAGACTATACAGTGGAGGTGCAGGTGCTTGTAGGTATTTGTTGAGGAGCTGAGCCATATAATTTATCATCATAAATGACATGTGCTTCTGGTTTGGTTTCCCTTTAGGTTTTGGTTTCCCTTAAGAAATTCTGTCACAAAAACAATGTGGCACTAATTTTAAAGAAAGATTAACTAAACTCTTTCTTTAAGGAAAGGAAGGGGGAAAGGTCTATCCTTGATCATTAGGAATATCTTCAGAACTTATAATGAAAATGGCTGCAAGTTACAGTGTTTTTCTTTTGCTTTATTTGACATAGTTTTATTCACAGAACCGCTTATTATATATCTCCTGTAAATTAAATGATACTTCAGTCTTCACATGTGCTGTTTGCGGACTGAAGACCAGAGATTGTTTTCACAGTGGAACAAATTAGAGAGATACTTATGATCTTACTCCAAAAATACATGTGTAGGGATTTGCAGAGAGAAAATTTGTTTTAAAAAAAAATATCAATGCAAAATCTTCTCAAAATGATGGCTGCTTTCCAAGACTACTCTTTGTCAGCACCTGTAAGAGTCATCCTTTCTCTAAAGGAGAACATGTACTTCTGCAAATAAAATATATGCTTATTCATGTTTTATGGGGGAAATTTCTGATTTTTGACCACATTGAAAGTTTGTTGATGCTGATTCTATCCTGTCTTCCTTTTTTTATTTGTGTTTAAATCTCTGTACTTCACTGTTTTATCTCTGAATTAAACTTCATACGCTACATCTGTGAAGATAAGTAAAAAGTTGTTTCTCCTTCTAGAGGAAGCAGTAATTCTTAGTAGTGTGTTTTATTACAAAAGAAAGTGTGGAGTATAAGGTGAGGTCCAGCATCCCACAAGTGTCCTGGATTCAGCTGGGCTTAGACCTCAACAACAAGCTAAAAAATTGTGAAAATTCAATACTGTGTTTTGAAATAAAGGTCCAAGCACTAGCAGTTATTTTATACCTGTTATTCTTTGAAAGCCTGGCTATGTAATTGTATTAAAGTGTATGGGTTTTGAGGAGTTTCAATGAAAGCCATGATGCATAAATTTTGATCACTTCTTTTTATCTTTTTATTGTAGTCTTTTTTTTTTTTTTTTTATTTGTGTGTTTGTTTGCATTGGTTTTTTTTGGTTTTGTTTGGATTTTTTTCCCTGGCCTTTCATTCAGGTAAAACTTGGGAGCGTTATCACTGTGGCAAAACTGTGGGAACTATAAAAATTCTCAGTAACACTGTGCTTAAATAATAATGTCAAGCATCTTTTAGGTCAGAAATTTTTGGAAAATACTAACTTCAGAGGAATGAAGAAAGCTTTATCTCAAAAGTATGTGACAGAAAGGACAAGCAATCAAGGTTATAATTTATGATGAATGTGGTCATATGGGAAGAATTAATTTTTCATAAGTTTAATAGGTACTTTGTTGGAAGTGTGATGCAAATTCTAAAGCTGCACGTTTTGGTTTTTTTTTCCTAAAATAAATGGAACAGCAAGAATATGAAATTCTGTGTAAAATATTTAGGGCAACTAAGTTTGAGTTTTGGAATTTGTGAATACACTTATTCTTAAAGGTATTAACTTTTTCAGCTTTTTTGTCAAAACAATGAAATGCAGAGTTCAGAATAACTTTATTTTCCTTTGAAGATCTCCTAGTTGATATGTTGGGGGTTCTTGCCAGCTACAGCATCACTGTCAAAGAGTTGAAGCTTTTGTTCAGCATGCTTCGAGGCGAAAATGGAATCTGGGTAAGCTGTGATCAGATAAAGCATTACGTGTCATTATGATAGAGCCTGAAGTTAACATAAATTATCTCCTGGGACATATAAACTTTTTTTTTTAATGTTGATTGAACATATGTCTCTGAAGGATTTTTGCTAACTACTTAAAGTTAATTTGCTGTGTTGTTTGAAAACCATCCAGTTTCCGTTGTAGCCTACAGAGTGCAGAAATGATTGTATTGATTTTTGTGCCATTTTCTTGTTTTCACAGCCAAGGCATGCGGTTAAACTATTATCAGTCCTTAATCAGATGCCACAGAGACATGGGCCTGATACCTTTTTCAACTTCCCAGGCTGTAGTGCTGCGGTAAGTTTTCAATTAAAATAATAAAGCTTGAGGAGCAATTAAATTGCTCATCATTTGCATTTCCTTTTATTTGGTTTTGAAAATTCTTGAAAAGGACATAAGGGCGGGGGGAGTATGTGCTTGAACAGTGTAGACCTTGCCTTCTGTAGGTTTGCAAGGTAGTTGTAGAGTTGTGAAATTGCACTTTCGAGGATGGAGTGTCAAATAGCAGATGTTTGTCTGCAGAAGTTATCATAAAAGTGAAACTTGAAAATTCCAAAGAACAGTGTATTTTATGTGAATAATATAATTGATATTATACAGAGCAGAGGCTTGATGAAAATCTAGGGATGAGCTTTTACAGTGACAGCTGTTTACCGTGACAACTTAGTCATCATTTTTATTATGTCTTTTTATCTGAACTCCATCAGCTGTTTTCTTTCCCTCAAGGCAGACATTTAAATGCAGTCTTCTTTTGGTTTTATTTTTTATGATCACTTATGATGATGAAATTGTATTCCTTTTGCAACCTTCTCAAATAGATATTCTCTCATTCACTGCATATATCTGCATGCAAATTCAAATATTGGATACAGGTTTATAAATACAATTATTAAGGAAGTAAATACAAATGCTTAAAACCAAGAAATGTGGATCTGAGGTTCATTTCCATTCTGGTATGGAGTAGCATATGCTCATGGTAAACTTGGAATCTTTTAAGAGGAAATAATGCTGAGATCCCTGTCTTTTCATGCCAGTGCATAAAGGGTGATAGGAACTTCTCTTGGGCTGTTCTGCATGTATTTCCTCAATAGCACTAAGGTTACTCTTCAAGAATAAACCAACACCATCTCCTGTTCTTTGTAGATACTGCTGCTGGTGTGGGAGATTGCATCAGGGAATAAAAGGGCTGAAAATCACTGGTTTTCACCTAGGTTATTTTTGGCTAGATCACTTCCTTGATCTTGTTTGATATTCAGCTGCACAGATGCGTCAGCAAAATGCATAGGATGGATTGTGTAAGGAATTAATTACTGAGTTCTGAAAGAGAGTTTTATTTGCTACTGCTGAATTAAAACCACAGTTAAGCTCTTCTAAAAGTACATGTGGCAACAAGACAGCTGTTGCAGAGTATGAATGTCTACAATGAAATATACTGCTTTGACATTTCTGGGCTTCAGAGGCAAACCCTCATGAAATGTCTCTCTTATATTTAATTTTGTATCAGAGGTTCAAAAAAAGTTTTGCAGAATAATTTCAAATATTCCTCCCTGTCCAAAGAGGGACATCAATTGCAGGAGTATAAAGTGTCTTGATTGAAATGCAAAATGAGCATTTTTCCTTCCTTGGTTAGGGTCGTGTTTTATATACCACTCATCATTGATTAACCCTGTAACTTTTCTTGATTTACCCTGTAAATCAAGAAAAGTGAATTTCAAATTTACATTTCTGAAGTAATGCATGTTGGATTACACTATGAAGTTCTGGACAGCAGTTATCCTCTGAAGTGGATCTAGGGTGATTTCTTTTAAAATGACACAAACATCAAAACACTTCATAATTGTTTATAAGTGACTTTATAAGTGACTTTATAAGTGACCTCTGAATCATAGAATAGTTAGGGTTGGAAAGGACCTTAATCTTAAGATCATCTAGTTCCAGCCCCCTTGCCATGAGCACGAACACCTCCCACTAAACTATGCCATGCAAGGCTCTGTCCAACCCGGCCTTGAGCACCACCAGCGATGGAGCATTCACAGCTTCTCTGGGCAACCCATTCCAGTGCCTCACCACCCTTACAGTTAAGAATTTCTTCCTCATATCCAATCTAAACTTCCCCTGTTTAAGTTTGAACCTGTAACCCCTTGTCCTATCACTACAGTCCCTAATGAAGAGTCCCTCCCCAGCAGCCCTATAGGCCCCCTTCAGTTATTGCATCTTTGCTGATATTCTCCCTAAAAAAACCCTAACTTCAAAGATAGATCAGGTATTCAGGCCTTGACCAGGGATGAAGAGTTCTCTGAAATCTCTTCTTCTGTCAGCGCATAAATATGAAATATTGAAAAATCAGATTTTTTCTTAGGCCTTGCCTGAAGACTAATGTATTTGAGAACATGGGTAAAATATTCAGTCTCTTACCTTACTGAGTGTTCGTGGGAAAGGAAAAAGGCTGATAGTGCTCTTAAATCCAAGGAAACTACTTTTTAATACTGTAGTTTTAACAGTGAATCTCTGTTGTACTGTCTGTTGAAATTAATTTGATCTTGATGTCTAAGTGTATTGATGAGATGAATACATGCTGAAAGCTGAATTTATAATTTAATTTCCAGAGAAGTAATTTTTCAATTTTTTTTTTCTCTTAATATTGCCCATTCACAAATTTAATATCTTGTCTTCTATTGGTAGAATTTATGTAGTTAAAAATGTAAGTATTTTAAAATAGATGGAACACTAATGCATTTATTCAAAAGCACTATTTGAAGGTTTGGATTCTTTTATATTCCTCTTTAACATTTGAAAGTTAAAGCAGAATTGGGGATCTAGAATGACAGGAATTTACAAAGCGATTGCCTTTAACAGTGGTTCTCAAAAAATTCATTTTTTGACATGCTATTTCATTGTTGTTTTTTTTTTTTTTATTCCTTCCAGGCAATTGCATTGCCTCCTATTGCTAAGTGGCCTTATCAAAATGGGTTTACTCTTAACACCTGGTTTCGTATGGATCCACTAAACAATATCAACGTAGATAAGGATAAACCCTATCTCTATTGGTAAGTAACTTCTGATACTTCAATTACAGGTTTTGTTTTGATTTGGTTTGGTTTTGGTTTTTTCCTCTGGCTTCCTAAGTGCATTTAATTTTTTGCATTATTTTTAGTTTCTGACATGCTTTTTGATCCCCAAATACGTACAGATTTTAATGGCTGGTTACTGTATACAAACTGTTACAAAGTCATCTGTCCTTTTTGCTCTACAATTTATATATGCATGGACGCAAGATATGTGCCTTGCAGATAAACCATAAAATCTAGTGTGACGGTTTCTTTAGGAATTTCAAAGTACATCATTTCTTAGAGTTATAAACTCTAAGAAGAGTGATAGAAGAGTTATAAACTTTTAGAGTTATAAACTCTAAGAATGTCAGTTTTCTGTTGGTGTTTAAGATTCTTGGCTGGTGTCAGTAGTACAAAACAAATCTGTTATAATCAGAGCACACAGTTTGCACATTAGCTAGAGGTAGTAGAAGGTCAGTCTGTGAATTTAAAAATGGCTCACTGACCACCTGTTCCCAAAAATGGAAACTATTTCATAATAAAGTGATTGCAGGAGAGATAATTTTGATTTTCTTAGGTTTGCTGTTGTGATGAAAATAGAAATGTTTGATTATTTTTATGTTGGTTTTTGTTGTCTTTTTTTTTTTTTTGCTATGATGTAGTTCTGGTTATTATTGTGAGATTACAATTTTTATTGAATTCTAAGATTTCAGGCATACTTTTTAACATACTTTTTGCACTGAAACACTCCCTGTGTTAACCTGCCCTGAATATTTATGAGTACTTATGGTCTGTGTCAGAGGAAATTTGCTTCAGTTTCCATTTATAAGTATATTGATTTAGACCTTTTCGCTACCCACATTGCTACAAAGAAGTGATATAGCTTAGGAAAATTGCCACTTAGACAACTGTCTTTAATAAAAACATTTTTCCTTTATTAGATTATTTGTTTTTGAACATGTCAGTGAATAAACCCCATAAAGCTGCCCTTTGAGTTATCAAAGAAACCTGAATTTCTTCCTTCAAAAGAATTCTATGTCTTTCCTTAACATTATACTCTAAAAAATAGGTTTTTTTTAATTAACGTATTTCTTATTATCTACAACCTTAACATTTCCATGTTTGCTTAAAATTGTCCACTGACAGTATAATTTACCTATAGTAGGTAACTTAATATAATACCTATTTATTAGATTTATTGGAATAATGAGTCCATCAGAGTAAGAAAACATTTTTTCCTATGAGTTTACCTTTCCCCGTAATTGATGTGTGCTTTTCTTTGTTCTTGTGTTTTTTTCTGTTTTAAAAAGCCAGAACATACTAAAATGATGTCTTCTATATTTTGCTGTTGCAGCTAGGAAACCAGTTGAAAAAGTATAGCCCCAAAACATACGAACTTTCAACTCTAATTCTAGTACATAAAGAATAACCTCTCTAATAAACATAGGTATTATGCACAGACTCTTCAAGTAATCTTAGGGCATATCTATGCTGAATGGATGACTAGTTGTCTCTTACACACACGTACGCATGCACACACAGATTTTTACAGTTCAGTGTCTCAATTTCTCATGTTCTTGTTATGGAATATATGTAAAATTAGACTATTTTTCAAGAGTGGGAAATAAAACTTCTGTGACTAAGGTGGAACTTTGCAAGTGCTTCATATGAGCCACAGAAAGAAGTTATTCTTACAGAAATCAAAGAGAAACTGAATGTGCTAACCTCAGAAGGAAATTAAGAACAATACTAATTCTTGACATTTTTATATAGTGGCTGAAACCAAGCCATAGTTAATAATTAAAACCAGGAGAAAATATTCAAACTAAATCATCCATCTAAACCTTTTTTAGATGGATTTTAGACTTTTCCATATGAAAGGCTGAGTCACACTCAGCCACTATGAAGAAGAAGATACCAAAGTAAAGATTTATTTTTTTTCAATGTGCTTTTTTTGGCATATAGCATCTTTTTCTATTTAGGTGAAAAGCATATAAATGAACATATAAATTCACAGTTTACTCTTTAAACAAGCAGTTTACTTTTTAAACAAGCTTTATTTTAAAGCAAAAACTTAGTAGTATGTACAACTTCAAAGACTGATTTGAAGCGGTGGTGCTGAAATCAGCATCATCTAGAACTGGTTCCTCAGGACGTTCTCGTCAGGTTTTTGAATATTGACACATTGCAGTCTCATTGGAAAACCTGTACCAAGGCATGTGCTACCGTACGATCCAGGCTTTAAGTGAGTGCAGAGAGATGTGGCAAGAGGCCTTTCTGGTAGGAGAGAACTGTTACATCAGCCTGTGATGTGAAAACTAATGCTTAAAAATGGAGAAAGGAGGCAAGGAAATGTTTTCACATTTGCCAGATATGAGGGAAAACTGCTGCTATTCTGTAGTTAGCTGAATGCTGAGTGGTGCTTCAGGAATTGCCAATGTGATTTTTCTCAAAAAAAAAAAAAAAATCTCTGAGAATGATGTTGGGCAGCTGCCAAGTGGCAGTTCATTAATATTTGTGGTTTTGAACTGTGTTGTCACTTTCTTATCAATTACAAAATGAGTGTGACAATCGTAGAGGAAAATTAGGAGTCTCTGACATTTGCATGGATGATAAATGACAATAAGGAGAAAGTTTTGTTGTAGAGCAGTCGGGTTCAAATGGTAAGATTCGTAATTCTGTAGCACAAAGTATAAGCAAGCCAGTGATATATACCTATCAGTGAATAATGGTGCTATGCTTACAGAGTTAGTAGCTATTTACTAAAAAGCAGTAATTAAGACGGGCATTAAGGCTTTTTCTAGGTAACCAACTGACTCTAAACTGCTTTTTCATTGCTCTAGCTGAAAGAGCTAATGTGATATTTTCAATAGTAGTCTGAACAGCAAAGAGAGTAAAGGTGATGTGATCACTTCCTGCAATCTTGGCAAAAGCATTACTAGAATACCATTTACAGTTAAAAATTGCTATTTCTTTTAAGAGATCGTGGAAAAAAATTGATGCTATTCAAAGAACACTCTGGAGTGAACTGTACTCTGTAAAACATATTTTATGATGAAACCTTCCAAGAAAAATAAAATTACAAAATTAGGTATGCTCTCAACTTCTGTTTTCAGAATTTATGATGTTGATGGATTTTTTAATCTGAGATCCGGTAGATAAAAAGTGAAGTGGGTAAATTCCAACTCTGACACACAATTGTATGGTCACTTTAAGTATCACAATTATAAAATGCAGTATAATAATAGAGTATAATAGATAGTTGAAAATGCTTCTTCAAAAATGATATATAGATTCTTTGTCATAAAGACAGTGCAATTCTAGGAATTTAGCCCTAACCATAAGTGCACTCAACTGGCAAGCCTCCATCCTCTAAATCTCCATATTTGTTTCTGCTAAAAACCGACATGGGGTGACATTACTTCTAAGTAAGGCTGGAATTAGATAAAATCAATCCAGATATTGTTTGGTGAGGTTTCTGTGATTTTGTTTGTTTGTTTTTTAGGAGCTATTTTATTTCAAATTGGGTATTGGACTCTGTAAAAGAATTAGAGGGTAAACTGAGACTTGGTTGTCATAATTGTTGCTTTTTGTCCTTAAAACATCCAAATGCTTCCACAATCATTTAATGGAAGAATGGCTAAAACTTCTGAAAGACTGTTCTATATTTTATTTTTACTGATGTAGGGAAAAGAAAAAAAAAAAATAGAAGAAAAAAAAAAAAAAAAAACACAACCCAAAACAAAGCAGGCTATCTAGACTTTTCAGTTCTTCTCTAGAGCTAATAATTGCAGAGATGCAGAACAGATGCAAAAGCACGTAATGGAATTCCAAAGTTAATAGAAAAGAATGAATTATTACCTTCTTAATCGCAGTACCATGATCATATGTTAAATTGTGCATAAAATCCTAAGCTAATGAAACTGGAATCATTATACAGTTTCACCAGTGAATGGAAGAATGCTTACCTGCTATTGAAGTGTAATATCATCCAGTAGCTGCTTCGAGAAACCAGCTAAAACTAAACATAACTATAAGGGGTTTATGAACAATCTGTAGTAAAACAGTATAACAGCTGCTATGGGAGGTAGTTAAAGGTTCATAAAACCATAAGGGTGTTAACAGTACTGCTCATGTTGTCGCTGTGCATTTCATCTTTGGATGTGGCAAGCTATTGGCAAGAGAATTTCTATGCAGTATCGTAGAGACTAGTCCTAAACTGCTTTACCTTTGTCGAAAAATAAGATTAACACAACCTATATATTATAATGTTGAGGTAAACAGCGAACATTTGAGTTGTCACTTTCTCAATTTCTGTTGTATCAGAATGCTAATTCACGTGGATGAAAGAAAAGGAAAGAAAGTAAAATCTTGGCTCAGCTTCTTGTGTAGAAAATCATTTGTTCTATTCCAAGATGAAGAGAAGAGCTCTGCTAACAAATGAGCTATTTTTTCATTATTTCATTGTTTTCTTGTCTTTCTAAGATGAACTCTAGGAAGTTACACATGTAAGGACAATTAAGTGTTTAAATCTCAGGAACAGTGTGGTTGACCATAATGGTAAAAAAATCAGCCCAGTAGTGGTGGAGAAGGAGTGAGGCAGTTAGGAATGGGAAAAATTTTAAAGGTGTAGGCATTTCTTCAAGAACAGATTTTTGTTTGTATATTTTTGTGTGTGTGTGTTGTTAACAGTGTTCTCAGTGTATAACAAAATGCTTTCTAGCTCCTGTTCAAAGTAGTAAGATGTATTTTGCACAATTTCGGTAATCTTAGATAAAACCATGATGGTATTTACAATGAGTGGCTGTTGGTAATGTAAGAAAAAAATATATTATTTGACTTCTCTAATCAAATACTGCTACACCTTATGTGGGAACATAGTAATATCTGTGTATTTTTTTTCAATATCATTCAAAATAGGATTCTATTAGCCAAAATTATTTTAGCCTGCAGTGATGACTTATATTGCTGAGAAACAAGTTCGGCATTCTGAGAGATGAAGCTCCTTGGTGAAATGTCCTTTGAATGGCATAAAGCCCAAGGAGGTAAATCAAAGTCTCAAACTAGCCTACAACACATTCAGTTATTCTTACTGTAAGAGTTGTATTTTAAGATTTTTAACCGTCATGTTATTGTCCAAAATTCAGTACTGTGGTTGTGCAGGTTATTTGTGTATCTAGGTAATACAAGCTATATATATATATATGTATATTTATATATGAGTAATATTCTCCCATAAGGCTCTTCACTGTTCTTTTTGTTGTGTGGTATAGATGCTTTATGGGGTCATTGTGGAAGCCAGATCATTGAAACGATCCATGTTAAAAATAGTCTTCAAAAGATGCAGGGGAATTTCAGTGTTATAAACTGTCTTCACTGTTGAGGTCAGTGTGATGTACAGTATCTAATTTTTCTCCTCCTTCTTAGAATGTATCTTAGCTTTATTTAGAGAGGACATTTTATGTTCTTAATGGTGTCCTTTTGTTGTCAAAGCCTGCACAACGGGCTGTGGCGGGGAATAATGCTCCTAGCCAGGGCAGCAGATTCAGAGGAGAGAGAATTGCATATGACCTATAGAGACAGGCAGAAAAATGAGGAAATCACAGCTTGAATTTGGGAAAATAAAACTTCTTCAGCGCCTTTAATAAGTTATTTAAGGGAATGAGTGAACCAAGGCATGTCTCAAGGCAACAGAACCCCCTTGATGATCTCTAATCATCAGGTACAGTGTGCTGCAATTTGTAGGATGACTGAAATCAAGACTGGAAGTAAGGACCTCTGTGCAAGGGCCCATTAGGGTAAAGAAGTGTCATCTGTAGATGTTATCACTGCTATGCTGTTTAGCCTGACCACTGTCACATTTAAATAGAAGTATTCAAACTAATTATAACTGGAATGTGAATCTCTCTTGTTTAAAGATTCCTGTATGGAGACATCTAAGCTCTGGCCACGTCAGGGCCTAGTCCCACTGCCTGTCTTGTAAGGTGTTTATATTTTTCTGAAAGTTGTGGTTTATCAGCTATATTTTTGACAGTAAGAGGAAAATCTGACTTTCTCCTTCAGTAGTGTACACAGACAGATTTAACTGTAAGTTTCTGAAGATGGAATAAGGTCTCTATGTATTTTTTCTGCATATTAAAATAAAGATTGTGTTTGTGTAGTGGGGTAGATGAAAGATATAGAATTCTAGCATCTGTTAAGTAAGATGAAATATAAACTTAGTGTTTGCACGTACCTTTCACCACTTAATGTTACTATGGAAAACCTAGTAAAAATGCTTGATGAAAATGTTGCAACAGTGAAATAATTTTAAAAATAATTATTGTAATAATATGAGATTATTTTATAACTCACCTATATTAAGGAAAAAAAAGTGGAGTATATAAATGTTGAAAATTACTTGTGTCATTTTTTCTTATACTTGGCAAGGCTTCATTTCAGAACTTATGGATGAGTTCACCATTTGGATTTTGTACTTCAGCCACTGGTTATTTTTATAACCTGATTGTAACTTTAAAACAAAACAGCAAACTGACTAAAAGCTGTATTAAGTGTGCTCCATTTTAAGGATAATGCCACAACAAAGACTTCTCTTTATTGTACCTTTTCAGAAAGAAGTGACATAGCTGTAGATATGGACTTAACTTGTTAAAAGTGCTCTGTGTAATGTCATTCATGAGTTTTTACCAGCTACCTTTGAGAATATTTTTTAAGAAGTCCAGAATTTGTTTTCATAATGCTTTTGCTTTCAAATATAAGTAGAGAAATATATGAGCTTTCTGCATTATCTCTCTTTATGATATTTGCCACAAGAAAGTTGGAAACCCTTACTAAACTTACTTTGTTAAAATTGTAGTCCTTTATCAATTTGACAAATGAAAATAAATCCACAAAATAAGATGATTAAAACTTCATAGATCATTAGCCTAACTTAATCATAAGTCTTGAAAAAGAAATGAGTCTTGTGCATAGTAATTACCTTCGATGCAAAGTCGTATGACGTACTGGCCACATTGTTCTCCAAACCCCATAAAATTACAAGGCATCTCACCTTTGTTCTGTGATTAATTTTTTCTTTACAACTTAAATCAGGTGTTTTATTTTAAATACTAAGGAGAAAATGTGATAGCTACAGTATTTACCATCTTGGGTTTTTGAAAGGAAAAAAACCCAACAAAGTACTGCTTTTTAGGATGTAGACTAGAATCAAGTAAGTGATGAAGGTTTGTAGTTCCCCTCCAGAGAAATGGTGGGGAGAGAAGATATAAAGGAAATTAAGTTCACTGTTCCAGGCACTAATTTCTTTTCTTTCTCATGGCAATTTAAAGGAATATTTGCACCTTTTTATAATACAAGAATTTCCCTTTTTCCAATTTCATTAATAATTCTTTCTTTTCAGTTTCCGCACTAGCAAAGGTGTTGGGTATTCTGCTCATTTTGTTGGCAACTGCTTAATAGTTACGTCATTGAAGTCGAAAGGCAAAGGTTTCCAGCACTGTGTGAAATATGACTTTCAGCCACGCAAGGTAAGCAGAATGGTATTTACAATAAAGACTAACACTGAAAATGTGACAAAGTGCTTCTGGGAAGAAGGCTGAAAGCCCTTTAGTGCCATAGTGCTACTAATAATTTCTTATCTATAAGTAGCTTCTCTGATGGTCATACAGTTTTATGTCAGTTACAGGCCAGAATCAATTCAAAATGTAGGCATTTATTAAGTAGCACTTCTATGAACTCAATTACTTCTTAAAAATGCTACTTAGTTAGCTTCAGATACAGAAGAATTCTAGATGTTTGTAAAAATGATTTGTTTTATTATTAAAAGGCTCTATTTTATATTTATAAGGTTATTATTCTATTTATGAACATTCTGTACTTTGTAGCCTTGGTGCCAATGTCTGAATCAGTTTTCTGACAGTGCTCAAGTTTTGTTATCTATTGCTGGGGAACATAAGGCTCTGAACTTTCTTCTATGTCAGTGGTGTTTTGGGGTTTCTCTTTTTTCATAGTAAATCTTGAATATTTCTGTACATATGTCAGTGTTCATTTCTACTGTATGCCTAGTAGTCCTAGGAGAGCAATGATTCTGCTGGCTTCAATATTTCAGTTACTTAACTGAAACACTAACTTTTCTGTACAGTGAGCATTATGTGTTTGTCATTGATAGCAGCCTCGTATATATTTTGCTGTAAGGCTTATTTCTTTTTTTGTGGCCTTAGAATTCGTATATTGAATTTCAGTGTTTGTTTTGTTTTGAGAAACCAATCTCTTAGGGAGGGAACGCCATTGTTCTCTCATCAGCTTTATGTTCTGTTTTTCTTGGTATGTATTTGTGATTCAAAATCACTGATTCTAATTCATGTAACTTTGAGGTCATTTGTGGTGTTTTAAGACATAGTAATACCTTTTCAAAGTGTATTACTCAAGGATGTATTAAGCCTTATAAACACATACCTGCTGGAAGTATTGAAATGAATCAGTTCTATTTTGCAAATTTTATTTAATTTTATAGCTCGAAAAGTTTTGGTGACATTTTTATTTTCTTTTAAAGTAGCGCATCTGATCAGCAGTAGTGATAAATTCAGCCTAGGAGCAAACTGAATTGTTACCTTTTGGATTATGCTATTAATAACTAGCTTTTGGGACCTAGCTGGTCATTTCTTTCCTGGTTGAAGAAGAAGCAGCCTTTCATATTTTAGCAAAATATTATTTTAATAATTTTTATTAAGACTGACTGACTTCATGCCATCCCCGGAAAATTTTAGCTCATGTTATTCTAGTTAAAATAGTTAATCTTAAATGCTAGTATATGTATATCTCATTATATGAATATCAGTTTAAAATCATAATCTGCTGATCTAATGAAGAATATCCAAATATAACTCCTATATCTCAAAGATTATGTTTCATACACTTCGGGTCATGTATCAGATTTGGAATGTGTTTGAAATAAATTTTCTAGAATATATGTGCAAGTGGTTTGATATGATGTATATTTTTTCACTTAATAACTTGGATGTACACATAGGGAGGAAGGTACATAACACATAATGGAGGAAATGAAACCTGTCAAATATAATTCTTGGCTATAACAAGTCAAAACATACCCTGTTTAACATGTAGGTTGATTTTCTTCATGTTGTTTAGGTGTTACATTGGTTCCATTATGCAAGCGTTGAATGTGCATGTATGTATTAAAAACAAAAAAAGTGTACCTGTTTACAAAGCAGCTTACTGTCCAAATGCGAACTTGAGAAGTGTGATTTTTCTCATCAGATATACTATTTATTACCCATTTGCTTATAGGTATAGACATTTCAGCAATAGCTTTTGCAGAAACACCATCCTCATGAAACTTAATAATAACATTTTTTAATTTTTTTTGTTGAAACACAGTAAAATTATTTATTCAAGCCACCTGGTCAAAAGCTTCATGTAGGGAGATCACAAAGATACAATGTTCATGTGAATATCTTCCACTGCTAACTGTGTGATGCCATTCACAAAATAGTATGTATACAGTACTGATATAAAACTTTACAATGAGTCAAGTGGTTACTTAAGGTTTTAATTAGCATGTTTTTACAACATTATAAAGGCAAATATTCATAAAAACGCATGGAGAAATTTAGTTATCATATCCCCAAATAGAAATTGTGGCTGTAGTATAACAGACCAACCTCTCAGCAGAGCTAAACTAGGTTTAGCAGCGTCGTGTTTAATATGTCTGTACTTTAAGGACTCTAAAGTGACATGTTTGTGTATTAGTAACCCCCCAGTAATTTTCACTCCCTTCCTTGAATTCCAGCCTCACTATCAATCCTCATAAATGTATGAACAGGAAAGCACTGGAGTCAAGAATAAATAGGGGGTTTTTGATGCTTCTAATCCTGATCACCTTTACTAATAGTAGAATAAACTGAAAAGTTCCATATTTTGGAAATAGTTCATGTGTGATGACTCATCTCTCTCAGTGTACTGTGGTATGGAGTAGGAATATGACTTACTCAGCAGTGGATGATTAAGTTTGAAAGATTTCAGCAGTATGAAAAATGTACAAGCTGTTATCTAAAGTGTCTTGGAGCACCACCTAGGAAGATCTTGTTATAGCAAAGGTGTGGTCCTGGTGCATTTTTGAGAAAATTATCTAGGGAAGGAAACTGTAAGATGAATTTAAAAGAAACTGTATTACTGGCTTTGAAAATTAAAAAAAAAAATAAAAAAAAAAAGAAAAAAGGAAAAAACTAATTTTCAGCTAAAACTTGAAGAAAAAATTGTGTGTGAGATTATACAATTTGGTTTGGTTCACTATGTAGTAGTAAAGTCTTCAAATCCATGTTCTCAGATGTGGAATAGAAGGGAAATCAACAAAATGCCCGTATAACATCAGCAAAGAACATAAATGAGAAATAGGTAATAGGAAGTTATAAGACATATGTGCTTGTTTCTAGATATCTGAAACATGAAAGAATCTGGAATATCTATTTTAAATGAATTTATTGACATAATACAGATATCAGAAACTGCTGACTTGGCCATCAGTGGGCACTCTTTTCAGACTGTACTTCCAAGTGAAGCTGACCAGGTCTTGCCAATAGAGTGATGCCTTGTATTCAAGACTTAACCTAATCAGATAACTAAGTTCATTGTGACAATAAATAACAGAGTTTCTGTATATGGAAAATCTGTAACTAAGTAGGAAAACCATACTACTCATATTAAATTGTTAGCCACATTAGAAGGATGGTTACAGGATACATGATGAACTAGCAAGGATAAGAAAGTGTACTCCTATAAAGAAGCTTACATTACTTTGCTATGTACTGAGTGACATCTTATTAGAACAAAAGTTCAAACTTTTAAATACCAGAAGCATTTGTATTTATTTTGCTTAGAAACTTTTAGAAGTTTGGACATTGACTCTTGCTTGATTTTTTCTTGAAAAACGCAGAACATGCTTGGATATGCAGGATTTGCTGTTTTTATTTCTGAAGGAACTGCAAAAAGCTGCCTTTAGTTCTTAAAAAAGGCATAAAAAAATTAAGAGGACTGGTTAAAGACGGGGATGTTTGATAGTGCTAGAGAAATTGCTAAATGCAAAGGTTCAAAAGGCTTTTAGAGCAAATGTACCATTCATCAGAAAAATCCAATAGAAAGTCTAAAAGCTCCTCGCAATGTACCTGTGCATAAGTAAATAGCAGAACTGTTGTAAATAAAAAGTTCTTCAGAAAGGAATTGTATCAAAATTAAGAGTACTTAGAAAAATATAAGTTATAGCAAATTGCATCTAAAATGATAAGACAGTTCTTTTTTCGAGTTTGTAGGAGCAATTAGATGATTAAGGCTTTATAGGAGCCCTTGAAGCATATAGTATCATAACAAAAAAACTAAGTGAATTAATTGCATCATTGTTTACTGCAAGATGAGTCAATGGGGATGAGTCAGAGGAAACTGAAACGGCAGAAGAGGTATAGAAATCAATATGAGAGATAATAATTCACTTCCAGGACACTGGGCACCCCAATTTCCAAAGAAATTTGAATATGAAATTTACCAATCTTTTAATTGTGGTATATAACCTATTTTGTTGAACAAATGGGTGATGGAAAATTCTACACATTTGAGAAAAAGGCTATTCTGATAATTAGAATTACATAGTATCATGCCTGATGTCTTAATCATTAAAATGGAATAGAAGCTATAAAAAGAGAAAGAAATTATTAGAAAGCACATAGATAAACATATTGAGGACAAAGCAACCCATTATTGCACTGGAAGTCTTGTCCCCTACTTCTGTTGAATTATTTCAAGGATTCTTACCATACATAAAGAGAGGTTTGTGAGCCAGTTGGTACATGCTGTGTTGATTTCCTAAGAACTTCAGGCATTATACTTCCCTGAAAGCCCTAAAGAAGTTATGCTATCATGCAGTAATAGAATTTATATTTGTTAAAGTACAGGGATGGAAGGATATAAATCAAGTGAGTAAGCAGGAATCTCAGAAGGACCTTTATTTTCCTGTCAATAAGACTGCATTAAGGACTTAATTCAGTGGAGCTTGTCATCCCCTATTTTAGGAAGTAGCTTTGAAAACTCATGTTACTCATTTTATCTAGATTGATGCTAGTGACAAATATGACACAAAGAGTATACCATTTTTTAATACCTGAATGCTTCCCTGGCTAAAAAGAAATTACAGTTTAAGATGTAAATTTAGCTATATCATGTGCATATTGGCGAAAGAGCAATTTTTTTTTACTGGGGTAGTTACGGCAACAAGCTGGGATACTCTGTGTGCATGTGTATATACGCAAGTATTCAAGTGAAAAAACGCTCAGTGTTTTTTGTAGAGCTTGCCTTGTGGGTCAGAGTAATAGAAATAGGCGGCACTCTGACAGTGGCGATCATAGAATCGTAGAATCGTAGAATAGTTAGGGTTGGAAAGGACCTTAAGATCATCCAGTTCCAACTCCCCTGCCATGGGCAGGGACACCTCCCAC
>JANRGW010023280.1:0-33548 GCA_024733675.1 Psilopsiagon aymara
TTGGCCAGACCAAAATGTACTAAGCAGTAACTAAAACATTGGTGTTATCAGCGCTGTTCTCAGTCCACAAGTCAAAACCACAGTGCTGCACCAACTTCTAAGAAGGAGAAAAATGACTGCTACTGCTGAACCCATGACACCAACTCACCATAAACATGATAAGCCATTTGTGCCTGTAAAGTGTGCATTTATGGACCCAAATTACTTACTGTTGTTGTGAAGACATGGCTTCATTGTTTAGTAATTATGAACTCCTCAATGTAGATATGCTGATGCCTGTCATTTTAGAAATTGAGAGGGTTTTACGTACAAAGGGTGCAACTCTGACTTTCTCATATGCATGCGTCAGAAATAGAATGAAATGTTTTCCCAAGAGGAATTTTTTACCTCATCTTTCTTTTCTCAACAAGGTATAGCAAAGACATCACCTAGAACATAGAGTAATCTGTAATATTAACAGCTGCAAGTGCATTAAAAATAGTTTAAGCAATTGCCTTTAGATGTTAAGATTTATAAGGATAAGAAGATATTGAGGGTGGGGAGAATTACACAGCAGGAGCAAAAGCAATACCCTTTCTCTGATTCCATAAAAGTCAGGAAACCCTGAAAGAACATGTTATCTGTAAAGCATTTAGGATCTTGATTAAAGCCATTGTTTACAGCCTGGCAAATATAATATTATATCAGCAAAGCCAGTTTCACTATCAAGCACATCAGCACAATATGGCCAGCAGGGACATTTTAAAAGGGCTCTTCAGTTATGCCCTAAAGTAATTTCAGTATCTATACTTTAAAAATATGATCAAGAATGTCTAAAAATCAAACCCCATATTTCATGCTGATGTGTTCCAGTGCATTACTGTCAGACTTTAACCGTGAAAAGAATAGCCCCTTTGTGCAAAGAGAATAGCTAGGAGAAGATTCAGGGAATAATAAAAGAAGCTTCAGGAAGTGGTTATGAATTAGTGGGTTTATCCAGCAAATATGAACGCAGCTTAGGTCTGTGAATTACTTCTGATTAGTACTGCTGTTCTTTCTAGGCCATTAAAATTTAGCTTAGCTGGCCATTAGTCAGACTACGGTTACTCCCTCCTTGAAACTCTCCACTGACTTTTCAGAAAATCATCTCAAATTTTCTTGTCCTTGCTTCAAGGTCCTGTAATGAAATTTAGATTTCAGCCTACATTTCATGTATGTCTGTTTCTGCCAACAGAAACACCTATCTTGTGTGTGAATTGAGCCATCTTCAATGGCCAGTTCCCAGAACTACACCCTTTGAACTGAACATCGTTCTAATGCCAATATGTCAAATCTCCATACTTAACTTTTAGACTGAAAGCTACTTAAAGCGCAGGGATGGATTACCCTGAGAAATGTTTATATTTGGGCTGAGTGACTAGTGTTTATATTTCTGGTTGCTATGGTGTTTCCCCACTCCATTTTTGTGACAAAACAAAGAAAAGAAAAACAAAACCCAGGAAAAAGATAGATCATTTTAGGTTAATATATATTTGATTTCTCATTTTTTTTTTCTCCGACTTGAACATGCGAGAAGAAAGTTCAAAAGCAGAAAAATTGTTAATTGTGGTTGCTTTTGCCTTTTTTAATTATAAAGGTAATTAAATTCCTTTTATTCTGATCAAACTGTGGTTCTGAACAAAGGAAAAGTTTATATATGATGCTGGGGAGTGACCCTTCATCAGAGACTTTAGTGAGAAGACAAGGAGTAATGGGTTCAGACTTAAACAGAGGAAGTTTATTTAAACAGAGAAAGTTTAGATTGGATATGAGGAAAAAAATTCTTTAATGTAAGGGTGGTGAGGCACTGGAAGGGGTTGCCCAGGGAAGTTGTAAATACTCCATCCCTGGCGGTGTTCAAGCCCAGGTTGGACATAACCTTGGGTGCTGTGGTTTAGTAGGAGGTGTAGCTGCCCATGGCAGGGGGGTTGGAACTAGATGATCTTAAGGTCCTTTCCAACCCTAACTATTCTATGATTCTATGATCCTATACAGGTGTGCCTCTAAAACAGTGTTCAGAGAAAGTCCAATCATATCAGTGCGGTGTTACTTCTTCAGGGTTTATATACCCTGCAGAGCTAATTGATCTGTCTGGATATAGCTTCCACTCTCACAGCTGACTGTGATACTGCTATTGCAGTGCACTATGCAATGGAGCTGTGCTTAGAAAGTCTGGATATGTTATTTCTTAAAACCTATTAAATCAAGTGTCTACATACTTCAGAGTTTGTGTGAACTCAATTTTCTTGCAGTTGAAAAATTTCACTAAATTGATAATGTTTTGTTCAGTACAATAATAAATTATGCATCAGTGTAGATGTATGTGACATTTCTATGTGTTAGTCCAACCAGTTATCCTTTCTCTTCTTGAAGAACATGCTTTGCACTTTTTTTCAGTCTTGATTTTATTTCACAATACCCTGATACATAAACATATGTAATGAGAGAATCAGCAATACCAGCAGTAAATATCTCATTCTAACAAAAAAAAGTAAAACAAGTAATGATCAGTTTTCTGTATTAGCTCAGTATAATTAGAATTGTTTGATTCTATCCAGCAGTGTGCTCTGCATACAAGATACTGATGGACTTAAATCAATATATTTTTACTTGGTATGGTTATTTATCCATCATAGTACTGTCAAGGACAAGTAGTTGTGTGAAAAAAGCTTACCGAGAACCATTCTTTTAGACGTATCTGCTCTCTTAATTGTGACAAAGTTTGAAACAACATAATAAACGAAATATCAAAGTCATTAATGAATCAACATGTAACTGTTGCTAAATATACCATAAAATTAATTACTGTTAGATGGCAAATGGTGTAGGGTAAAATTACTTGATTTAAAGTGAAAAGCACTAGAGCCGCCAGTGTACTCTAGAAGCTGAAAGCTTTGTATATATGTCGAGAAAACAGCAGATGCATTCATCTGCCACTGAGAAACCTTAGATACTTGAAATAAAGGATAGCATTATTAATACCTGCTTCACATTCTAGACAGGACCACTCTAAATGCAATTACCTGAAAATGGTAACAAATATATTACTGACAGCTGATTAACTGCCTATTAACTGTATCTGTAACCATCACAGGATGCAGAAAATGAAATAGAAATCAAGGGCCAACAATAAAATAATGCACCTGGTTTATTAAAGCACTGTTTGGAAGCCTGAAATAAGAAGGGATATTTACCAGTAAAAATGAGCATTTAGGACTGCCATTGTTCTGATCCACCAAGTTAAAAAATTGGCATTTTAAACCCTTGCCTAAAGCTCCAACTTCTAGTTCATTTTTCATGCTTATGAGATTAAGAGTATATGAAGGGGGCCTATAGGGATTCTGGGGAAGGAATCTTCATAGTGATAGGACAAAGTACAACAGGTTCAAACTTAAACAGAGGAAGTTTAGATTGGATATGAGGAAGAAATTCTTTAATGTAAGGATACAGAGGCACTGGAATGGGCTGCCCAGGGAAGTTGTGAATGCTCCATTGCTGGTGGTGCTCAAGCCCAGGTTGAACAGAGCCTTGAATGGCATGGTTTAGCGGGAGATGTCCCTGCCCATGGCAGGGAGGTTGGAACTAGATGATCTTAAGGTCCTTTCCAACCCTAACTATTCTATGAGTCTATATGGATGTAATACTGATTTTCCCTAGTTTTGTGTTATTCTGTAAATCTGGAGATAATTACAACCAAAATGTGTGCTATTAGTCACTGTCTCATACTTATCTGTATTAAGAACTTCATCTGGTTTAGGAGTAATGCATTCAAAGTATAAAGGACAAAGCTGTTTATGTAGAGGTCTTAATTTGATACCAGATTATTAAATCAATAAAATTTAATTGCTTTGTGTTGATTTGTCGAATTGAATGTGAGCATCATCAAAATTTTCTCTCCTTCTGATGTTTGTTCATTAGAAAAAAGCCAAAAACTTTTACTGATTCAGGACTGAAACAGTAGCTGAACTGGTATTCTTTATGAAAAGGTCTTAGATGTAAATAATGAAATTCTCACCCACTCCTTATTGAATGCTTTACTGTCAGAGTGAAATCATAAGCAATTTCAGAGAGATCTAAAGGCCTAATACATGAATGGATTTTTTCCCTCTAGTAACCAAAAAAACATTGACAGTTAACCAGCCAAAAATGTTATCATGCAACACCACACTCCAACCAACTAAAAGAGTAAACAAGGAGAGTTTATCCTATTCTATAACCAATTCTTCCACAAAATGTTTTTTCATCAATAGAGAGATAGAGACATTGTTCAAAAATGTGCAGTCCGTAACAGTGATTGATAGTTTTCCTAATATTAAAAAATAGAGATAACACAACCTTACACAAAACTGCTCCTATCTTTCAGAAAATGGAAAGACCCCTATTTTATCATTATGTTGTGTATCAAAGCAAAAATGTTGTTTCTAGTTGTTTCTCAAAAAAAAAAGACATTGTGGTGAACATTATTTTCAAAAGAAATAGTCCCTTTTCCTTTCATATAACCTTTTGAAAATCCTCCCTAGGTATATAGACCCATCTGAAAGCATATCTCCATTTTGTAACACGTGCTGTAGATATAAATTATTAAGGACAATTTCAGTGAAAGGTGACAGGGAACATTTGTCCCTCTACTCCTCTGCGGGTTTAATTTAACTTATTACACATACAAATGCATCGTTAGTTGACCTGACTGTACACCAAAGACACTCTTATCATTCTGCCTCCTAAGCTGGACAGGGAAGAGAAAATATGAGAGGCTCAGGGGCTGAGATAGGGACAAGGTGAAATCATTCATCTAGTACCATCATGGATAAAACAGATTCAACTTAGGGAAATGGAGTTTATTTTATTACCAGTCAAAATTAGAGTAGGTAATAAGAAGTAAACCCAAATCTTAAAAACACCACTCCCCACCCCTCCCTTCTTATTGAGCTCAGCTTCACACCTGAATTCTCTGTCTCTTCTTGATGAGCCACATAGTGGGACAAGAAATGGATGCTGTGGTCAGTTCATTACACTCTGTCTCTGTCACTACTTCGTTTTCAGGGATGGGACTCCTCACACTCTTCCCCTGTTTCAGCATGGAGTCCCTTCCGGGGGAGACAACCCTCCTCAGACTCCTCCAATGTGAGTCCTTCCCATGATATGCAGTTCTTAATGAACTGCGCCATGGTGTGTGTCTCTCTCAATGGATTCTGTCCTTCAGGAACAGACTGTTGCAGTGTGAGTCCATTGTAGGGTTACATGTCCTGCAGCAAACCTGCTCCTCAATCCGAGGGGCCACAGAGCCTTGCCAGGATCCTGCTCCAGCACAGGTTTCCCACAGTGTCACAGCCTCATTCTGGCAGCCCCCTGCAGTGGTGCTGAGTCCTTCCTGGGCTGCAGGTGGAGATGTGCTCCACCAGGGACCTCCATGGGCTGAAGGGGCACAGCCTGCTTCACCTCTGCTCTGCTCCAGCACCTGGAACACCTCCTCCCTTCCTTCTGCAGTGACTGGGGTCTGAAGAGTTGTTGATCTCACGTATTCTCACTCTTTTCTCCAGCTGCAGTTGCTGTTATGCAGCAACTTTTTCTTCTTATTAAATCTGTTATCTCAGAGGCTCTACTGCTATCTCTGATGGGCTGAGGCTTGGCCTGCAGCAGGTATGTCTTGTAGTCAGTTGGCATTGGCTCCGTCTTACATGGGGGAAGCTTCTAGCAGCTTCTCACAAAGGCTATTGCTGTGGCCTTCCCACTAACAAAACCTTGCTACTCAAACTCAGTACAACATGCATGCAAGAAGTGAGCAGGTTTCATACATAATTGCATGCACTCTACCTGAGATAGTCCCATCATTGTTAAATATATGTACTTATACTATGTTATTTACTTTTGTTGGGTGTTGTAGATGGTGCTGAAGGGATTTAGTTTGTTTGTTTTTTCTCTAGACCTCTTAGCATTTTATGGAGTCCCTCTTGTTCCTGGTACAGTATTTGTGTAAAGGCAAGCTTTTATAGCTAAACTACTACTATGAAGTCACAGACATCCTATTTAACCCTATGACTACAGAAATTAGTTTCCAAACAAAATGAAATCAGAATTGGAACTGTGGCCATTGGTAGGAATTACAGTTAGGCAATAGAATTGTCTGTAACAAGAAACATTTGCAGGAATAATTTAAGTTATATCATATCAGACCAATGAAGCACTTATTCCAATTATGTGTGCCTGACATAGCCAATAGCAGATCTCCAGCAAACACTGCAAAGACACTCCTTAAAATACACACCAAATCTACAGTGGCCAGGGACAGCGTGTAGAAAGGTACTACTCTCCTGTAGCTGTCAGTGAATTTTTCCCTTCATACATGTGACATTCAGTTTTTTACACTCAGAGTACCTCTAATATCCTGTGGCAGAGAATTCCCTACAAAGCTGTACCTTAAAGAAGTATCTTCTTTTATTTGTTTAGAACTTGACACATACTTGTGTCATCTTATGTCCCCTACATCTTGTGTTAGAAAAGACAGTAAACAATCTTTCCCTATTTACCTTCTTGCTGCCAGTCATGACATTCTGCCATATCCACCTGTCCTGGGTTCAGCAGTAGCAGTCATTTTTCTCTTTCTTAATAGCTGGTGCGGTGCTGTGTTTTTGACTTTCGGCCTGGGAACAGCACTGATAACACCAAAGTTTTTAGTTGCTGCTCAGTAATGTTTATTCTGACCAAGAACTTTCTGAGTCTCGTGATCTGCCAGGGAGGAGGGGAAGCCGTGAGGAAGCAGAGACAGGACACCTGACCCAAACTGACCAAAGAGGTATTCCATACCACAGCACGTCCTGGCCACTATATAAACTGGGGGCAGTTACCTGGAAGGGTTAGATCACTGCTTGGTCGGGCTGGGTATCAGTTGGCTGGTGGTGAGAGGTTGTATTCTCTTCCCTTGTGATTTCCCTTATCATTATTGTTATTGGTGGTCACAGTCGTGGTTTGTGTTACACCTCCGTTACTGGACTGTTCTTATCTCAACCCGTGGGAGTTACATTCTTTTGATTCTACTCTTCATCCCTCCAGGACTGGGAGAAGGAAGTGGGGGGAGTGAGAGAGAGGCTGCATGGTTGTGAGTGACAAACTGGGCTTAAACCATGACACCACTTTACATCATTTCTCTTCCAGACCAGACTACTCTATATAATCATCCTTCATACAGAAGCCGTGTCATACCTTTGATCATCCTTGTTGCTCCAGGTGTAACTTTTCCCGTTGTAATGTCTTTACTTACATGAAGGTATCAGAATTGTTACAAAATATCTAAGATTTGTTCTCATTTTTATCCTGGGAGGTCAGAAGATTTGAGCTCTATCATCCATTAGAAGGGATTAGTTTTCTATCCCCTAGTATACCAAGCCTGTCACTCTAGTGTGATACACAGCAAAGCAAATTCTCAAGTCTTAGCAAAGACTTTATCTGTCAGAGAGCAGAACAACTTCCTAGGTTGCTTTCTAAAATCCCTCAAGTGTTTTAGTGTATATCTATCTGCATTACTGTCTTGCTTTATTCAACAGGTTTTAATTACCTGGTTTCTTGGCACTTGCTTCATCTGGGCTTCACTGTTTGAAGTTAATGAACAGTGGTTAAAATTTCTCAGTATCTTAAACAAGGCATTTCCCTCAGGTACATGTTTTAAATCCCGAAGGGCTATTCAATAAAGTTAAGACAGCAAGGTACAGAAATCTTGTCTCTTCAATTAGGTAACATGCTAGTTTAATCTTCCCATTTATAAATAAGCAAAACCACAAAAAAGCCAGACTGTCATATCATGAACACAAAATGTCCATTTACTCTGCAATAGCTACGTTAAGGGGCTTCCTCAGCAAAACTCATTTAGGATTCATATTTTGAATAAAATCATGATCTTTCCAGAGGGGTAATTTATGAAAGATAGATTCTGTAAGATTTGCATGGTGAACAGGCTTCCAGATGCAAAAATTCTGTGCTTCAGAACACAAACTATTTTTCAGGAAGAGCCAGAAAAGTTGAGCCATATCATCTATCAGGATGGTCTAGGCTTCCACCATTTTTCTCAAATACACTAACTGCAGATTGGGGCAGACACGCAGGCAGGACATTGTCCCACACCTTCCTCAGAGCTGGGTCTATAAGTGTCTCATTTGCAGAGTGCCAGTTCTTGTGTTCCTATGACTCCATGAGCATGTCCTGGGATAGCTACAATCCTCCACAAACAAGCTGTGCGCTCACAGTTAAAGAATGTATGCCCACACACAATCTGTACCCTTCTGAGTGGGCAAAAAAAAAGAAAACACAACAAATGAATAATATAGCACAAAATTCAGTGCATAATAACTACATAGAAAAAAAGTTCACAAGACACTGATAAAACAAAAAATAAGGGGACAGAAAGCAATGCCTCCAGTGACACATTGCATCTCTTTTCTGCATTAGTATTAACACCCCCTGGAAATCAAATTTGTGTCCTGAGAAAGTACAATTCCAAATTTGATCAGAATCAGAAACACCTTGGAATAGACTTTCTTTGAGAAGTTATTATTCTATACCTGAGTGATTTTCTTTTTTTAGATGCAGACTGTTTCTCCTGATTTCACTGCAGTTTTATTATGACTTCTTTTGCACAAGAGAAGAGTCAGCAAAAGCAGCATTCAGAACAGCTTTAAAAAAATTTCACATGGAACCCGTGATATGATTGTGGTAGTGAAACTGTTGTGTACAGCAGAATAGGGCAAAGCTAAGCAGAGGTTCTGTTCCAGCCACAAAGATCTGGTTATTCCACAGGGAAAAATAATTATTAGTTGTATGCTATTACCCTGTATATATCTCTTGTGTATATTTTTTTCTTGGAAAAAACCCTAACCACATGAGAATAATATTAATAATAATGCATTAAAATAATATTCAATATTTCATTAGTTGAATTGCAAACAGAAACAATAATGTATAGTTATTTTTCTTTCTCTGTATCATGCATTTGAAGTCATTTTAAATACCCTAAATGGACCTTGCAAGGAAACTTAAATTCCACATTAATTTCAGCTTTCACATGCAATTTATACTGCTCATCTAGTTTCCTTACATTTCTCATTGACAATTAGCGATATGCCTCAAGGATTTTACTGTTACATGCAGTAAAACAACTACATTTAAACTGCAGTAAAACGCCAACATATTAACACTGGTGAAGGTGAGGCAGCTTTGGAATTATAAATGGAATATATATTATTTTGCATGAAAAAATATGTATGTAATGTAAGTTATTTTATGAAAGCAGGTTTCTCTTACAATAAACTTAAAATTATAGAATCATAGAATCAAAGAATAGTTAGGGTTGGAAAGGACCTTAAGAACATCAAATTCCAACCCCCCTGCCATGGGCAGGGACACCTCCCACTAAACCATGCCACCCAAGGCTCTGTCCAACCTGGGCTTGAACATCGCCAGGGATGGAGCACTGGCAGCTTCCCTGGGTACCCATTCCAGTGCCTCACCACCCTTACAGTGAAGAATTTCTTCCTCACATCCAATCTAAACTTCCCCTGCTGAAGCCATTACCCCTTGTCCTATCACTACAGTCCCCAATGAAGTTCCTCCACAGCATCCCTATAGCCCTCCTTGAAATACTGGAAGGCTGCTATGAGATCTCCATGCAGCCTTCTCTTCTCCAGGCTGAACAGCCCCAACTCTCTCAGCCTATCTTCATACTGGAGGTGCTCACGACAGCTGAGCTGCCAGCTCCTGGGCAAGTCCTGTAGAGGACTTGAGGCTCCCTTGATGGCTCTTGCAGCTCAGAGTTGAGGCTCCTGGACAATGGGCTTCCCCTTGCTCAGGTGTTGGAGGTGTCCTCTCTTGAGCTACTCACCTCAGCAATTGACCCAAAATTATGGCAATGCACAAGACATTTCAGATCAGATGAGGAATGTTGACCGGGAGATTGGCTATCAGTGAATGAAATACCTAGAATTTTCAAATCTAAATTAAAAATGTAGCTTTTCGGTTTCCATTCCTTTTCATTCTCTTACTCTTACAAAATATTCTGAGAAATTAATCTAGTAATTTTTTCTACTGATGGAATTTTTATTGTTCGAGCTTAAGAAACTGAAACATATTTAACTGCTAAGATAGTGTGGGACCCTTCAAAGACAGAGCTAAATGGTTTCCCTAAAATCTCCTCTTTACAGTGAAAAAGTTCTGCGAGGCAGACTGATTAGAAGTCCTGATTATGGTCTTATTTATTGCTAGTTTATAGATATAGTCCCAGAATTTTCCTGATAGTTGCACCTTAAGGTGGACTATAGATGTACATTTATGAATCTAGAAAACAGTATGCAATTTGTTCTCTATGAAATAGCAGTTATTTTCAGAAGCAACATTCTCTCACTTATAGTTTTGTTCTCGTTTGAAAAATTTTGTCAAAGCTGGTCTCCTGAAACTCAAACCCAAAGTTTAATGTACATGAAAATAAAACATCTTCAAGGGCAGTTCTGTATCTGAGAAATCTTATATTCGCAGCACAGCCCCTGTACATGTCTGTTAGACTGCCCATCTTTTCAGATCACAACTCATCTCACAGTAGGCTCCACTGCTACTTCTCTCTGATCTTAATTTTGATTTGGAGAAGTGGCATGAAGCATATGCTTCCCAGCTAGACCTGCTGTAGTGGAAATGTTATCTGTTCATTGCATTCAGTTCCAATGGACATGAAGGTCCTGTGAAGGAAATGATCACCATGAGAAACTGGCTTTCCTCTGCATATTTTTCAGCAGCAGAATCAGACTACTACTTAATTTAAAAGCTTCAACTTTACCAAAATTATGTTTTTCTCTTCCTGGATCTAACCCAGAGAAGGAGTCAGAGATTCATATAAATATGATTTTCCAAATATAGGACAAAGGAATGCTTCAGATAAAATACATATTTCCTAGTATAGAAAAAGAAAATGCTTGTGATAAAAATGAACACAAATTTGAAAGATATAAAAAAAGAAAATTTTTGCATTGTATCACAGTAGGGAAAAATAACAGGGATTTATGATTAAAGTTATCTTTAACATATAATATAGATGATAAAGGCAGTAAGCCTCAGTAGAAGATTACTTCATTTTCTTTGTAGGAAGTTGTAGACAAAAACTTTCAGTAATTTTCTTATTACTGTTAATCACTTAAAATCAATAAAAGCCTTACATAATAGTAAATGGGAATTGACTTTTGCAAAATTAACAGGGCCAGAAGATGCAATATTCTTTCATCAAAAATTATTAGTTCATAAATATATTGTCAACTTTTCAAAGCCACATGTCTGAGTAAATTATTTGTTCTGAGATTGTACCAGTGCTACAAGTGCATTTTTTTTGTTTTATTTTTTTATGTTTAGAAGCACCACAACCAACCATGCTTAGATTTTCCAGTGAAAAATGATCTTTTGTTTCCCTACTTGATCTTAATTACAAGTCTCATCCTGCCTCAAAAGAACATTTGATACCAGTTGAAGGTCCTGAGTGTGTAAGGGGACTGAAATCAGAGGACTAAATCAAGTCCATGAGCCACTCAAGAGACTAGATTTATTGTGCTGTGCAGAGTAGAGTCAGTGCAGGCTGAGTGGGTCCTTTAAAAAACTTGCGCTCCTCCGTGGAAGTTCCCAAAAGCTAAGCATATTTCTGGATAAAACCCAGGGAGATCATTTGCAGGAAGACTGCAAGCTGCCAACACATTGGCTGGAGAATGGCAGATGGTGAATTAGAGCTCTTTTTTTACCCAGTTGTAGCCAAATAATGGTGAAAAGGAGAAAAGAGTAGGGAAATTATATGGCTAGTCAAGACAGATGTTGCAGGTGTTAACATTTCACAAGATGTAAAAATATTTAGTTTAAATTATTTAATGAGATGTTCAGTTAAACTTCTAATGCCATAGGATGCTCAATCAAAATTGAGAATGTTGAGGTTTAACCATAATTAATAACCAGTACCCTGGGTCTTGTACCTAAGAATATCAGTGGTTTCTCAAAGTACTGTGTTACTCAATGAGAGATGAAAAATTAAAACCTGCTGTAGGAAATAGCATTTCCTGGTTATGCAGATGCTAAAATAATGTTCAATCAAATGTATTCTGAGGGGACTTATACTGCATTAGACATGTAGCTATGTAATAAACAACACCACAATGTATTTAAGAGGTTTATGAGTTTAAAATGGCTTTCTGTATTTAAGATTTAACTTTAATCCAAACCATTACTATCCCTGCAGCACAGAAACTTTGTCTGATGCCTTTTTTAGCAGTTCTGGATGGCTGTATAAATTTGGAGAAAACAAAATGATCATTTATATCACTCCGAACTTAAACCTTGGTCTAAGATGTCATTTGATTAGCGAGACTGCTATTCCTTCAACTTCTCATCATATATTTATTTATCTCTCTCCTCAGTTTTGATCAGAAATGGAAATACTTAATCTTACTTAAACAGTCTTATAAAGCTGCTTTTTAATCTATAGAATAGGTATCTGAGAAATGCTCCTTTAATCCTTTGGGGAAATCCATTCCTTCCTATTGAGCTCTTTTAAAGCTATTGGCTGAAAGTAGGCCATTAAGAAAATAAAAAAGGTACCTAACCATGGAGTCAAAGACGTGATTCAGGCTGCTCTTTTAAAAGTCTTATCCCCTATTTTTTATTTATTAAATAGAAATCCAACATTAGGAATCTATAATGTTGGAACTCTGTCGGGGGACAGGTGAGCAATCAACAAACAGTTTGTGGGTCAGTGTTAAAGGGAGAACAGCGATAGGAGACATTAATGTAGGGTTCTGTTACAGACAGCCTGATCAAGAGAACTCTGTGTATGAGGCACTCTATAGACAGATAGGAACAGCCTCACAATCGCAGGTCCTTGTCTTTGTGGGAGACTTCAACCACCCTGATATCTGTTGGAGGGACACTATGGACTGGCACAAGCAATCCAGGAAGTTCAAAGATTGTGTGGAAGACAACTTCCTTCTGCAAGTAGTAGAGGAGCTAACAAGGAGAGGTGCCATGCTTGACCTTGTGCTCACCAACAGAGAAGGGCTAGTTGGAAATGTGATGCTCCAGTGCAGCCTTGATTGCAGCAATCATGAGATGGTAAAATTTGAGATCCTCAGGACAGTAAGAAGAGTGTGCAGCAAGCTCACTAACCTAGACTTACAGAGAGCAAATTTTGGCCTCTTCAGAAACCTGCTCAGTAAGGTTCCATGGGACATAACCCTAGAGGGCAGGGGGGCCTAAGACTGTTGCATGATATTCAAAGATCACCTACAACAGGCTCAGGAGTGTTGCATCCCAACTAGAGGAAAGTGCAGAAGGAGAGCAAGGTGACCTCCTTGGATGGATAAGGAGCTGAGAAGGAAAACTCGAAGGAAAAAAGAGGCTTATAAAAGGTGGAAGCAAGGATGGGCAATATGGGAATACTACAGGAATGCTGTCTGCAAAGCTAGGGACCAGGTTAAGAAAGCTAAGGCCCAGTTAGAGTTAAACATGGCTAGGGATGTTAAAGATAACCGGAAGGGATTCTATAGGTGCATTGCAAATAAAAAGCAGACTAGGGACAACTTGGGCCCTATACGGAAGCTATTGGGAGAACAGGCTGCCCAGGAGTTGGAGAAGGCTGAGGTTCTTAATGACATCGTTGCCTTAGTCTTCGCTGGCAAATGCTCTGACCACCCAAGACTTGGGAGGCAGATGCAGGGACAGTGAGAATGAAGACCTTGAGCCCACTGTAGGAGAGGATCTGGTTCGAGACCATCTTAGGAACTTGAACTTGCACAAGTCCATGGGACCTGATGAAATCCATCCACAGGTCCTGAAGGAGCTGCAAAATGAAGTTGCTAGGCCACTGCTCACCATATTTGGAAAATCATGGCAGTCAAGTGAATTTCCTGACAACTGGAAAAAGGGAAATATAACCCCCATTTTCAAGAAGGCGAAAATGGATGAGCCGGGGAACTAAAGACCAGTCAGCCTCACCTCTGTGCCTGGCAACATCTTAGAGCAGATTCTCCTGGAAGACATGCTGAGGCACATGAAAAACAACAAGGTGCTTGCTGACAGCCAGCATGGCTTCACTAAGGGGAAATGCTGCCTGACCATTTGTTGGCCTTCTATGATGAGGCTACGGAACTGATGGACAGGGGTAGAGCAGTTGATGTCATCTACCTAGACTTGTGCAAAGTGTTTGACACTGTCTCACATGACATCCTTGTCTCTAAATTGAGGAACATCAATTAGGTAGGTGGACCACTTGGTGGATAAAGAACTGGTTAGATGGCCACACGCAAAGAGTTGTGGTCAATGACTCAATGTCCAGCTGGAGACCAGTAACAAGTGTTGTCCCTCAGGGATGGGTGTTGGGACGGATCTGTTCAACATCTTTGTTGGTGACATGTACAGTGGGATTGAGTGTGCCCTCAGGAAGTTTGCTGATGGCACCAAGCTGTGTGGATTGGTTGATACACTGAAGGGAAGGAATGCCATGCAGAGGGACCTTGACACACTTGTGAGGTGGGCAGATGCCAACCTGATGAAGTTTAACAATGACAAATTTAAGTTCCTACACCTTGGTCTGAGCGATCCCAGGTACAGCTACAGGTTAGGAAGAGAAGAGATTGAGAGCAGCCCTGCAGAGAAGGACTTGCGGGTGTTTGTCGATCAGAAAATTATCATGATAGATTGGATATAAGGAAGAAATTCTTTACTGTAAGGGTGGTGAGGCACTGGAATGGGTTGCCCAGGGAAGTTGTGAATGCACCATCCCTGGTGGTGTCCAAAGCCAGGTTGGACAGAGCCTTGGGTGGCATGGTTTAATGGGAGGTATCCCTTCCCATATCAGGGGGGTTAGAACTAGATAATCTTAAGGTCCTTTCCAACTCTAGCCATTCTTTGATTCTATGATTCTATGTTTCCATGATTCTGTAGCTTCCTAACACTGCAGTGTGATGTTATGAGAACCTTAAAGGAAAATATAATGATGAAAGAGATTCATTCCTCATGAAGTTTCTAGTATGGGTGGTTTGAATGACAGATGAGTTCCAGGTAATATTCACGGACCATTCAGAGATGTTAAACTATTAGATGATGTCCTCTAAAATGCATTTAAATCAGATGCGTAAATTAATCAGAATTAATATGTGGTTATATTCCCTTTCAGCTATACCCTGACTTTTTTTGTCTCCTCCATGAAGACCTGCATATACCTGTGGACATCTATAACTGTTCTCCAAAATCAGGAAAATAATATTCTGTTATAGCAAGATTTAAAAAAAAAAAAAAAAAGCATTTTAATGAAAAGCTGTGTTTGACCATCTGAATACAGATTCACTGCTCTAATAATAAGTAAATTTTATTCCTCAGGTGTCAAATAGGGGAAAGTGTACTGGCCCATTTTGTCACACTATTGAATACTACTGATTTCTTTAGTGTACCATCTGTTCATAACACTTTCAATAATTGGCTCCCATGGATAATTTGAGCATATAACAAAAAATTTGCTGCTAATTCCCAACGACATTGTTTTAAACAGTAACCTGATATACAGATAAGAAAATGTCAGCATTTAGCAATAGAGAATATGGTAGTGTACGTGGCTAGATTCTCTGTGCAGAAACCTGTTTTTTCTGATGTGACATCTGAACTAGACCATGTGCGCTGGAAAAGAGCCAAAATCTAAGTTAAATTGTAAGATGTTGACATTTGTCAGAAATTGTGTTATTCAGTATTGTAAATCTGGTAAAAAACAGAGGAAAAAAAAAATTAGCCAT
Organism: Psilopsiagon aymara; assembly: GCA_024733675.1. NCBI lineage: Eukaryota > Metazoa > Chordata > Aves > Psittaciformes > Psittacidae > Psilopsiagon > Psilopsiagon aymara. Next base: position 15,807 of record JANRGW010023280.1, read on the forward strand.
AAGCCTCCCAGTTATTCTTTGACAACTGAACAAAAGATAACAACTTTCAACTGAAGGAAAAGATTGGATCATTTAAACCATGTCCACAGAAAATCACTATTATTTACAGACAACAATGAAAATGCAAATTTTGTTATTCTGCCATGGCAGATTTTTATTTTTATTTTTGTCTATGGTGTTAACACAGAAGTTTGGTTTTAGCTTAATTAGTCATTCCACTTCCTAGAGGCTAGAGGTTTTATATAGTTCAATGGTATTCAACAAGAAAAGAAGTTAAAGCTTACATGCGGTTTCGGTCTTATTATCTGAACATTGAATGTTTCATTTTGCTTGACTTCCATCTTATAAATCAAAGAAAAATAGCACAATGCTTATCCATGGACCATGCTGTTGCTGAGTTCATTGTAATTACAAAATAGGTGGCCTAGTTTGTGAATAAGAGACAACAAAAATAGCATTTTCAGTACACTTGCAACTGCTGCTTTTTAACCAGATGACATTATCTGCCAGAAAACTAAATAAATCTGTGTGCGTCTAAGGCAACACTGAATATAGTCAAATATATCCAAACACACATTCTAGATAATAGTGATTTAAGATCTCCAGAAAGATTAATCTCTAGGATTCCTTCGAAGTCCAGAATTAATGACATGGGAGTCAAAAAAGCCAAATCCAAATGGTCTCGAAAGCGTAATGAAAAGTTCTGCTACAGTGATTTATCATTTTCAGGAAGGACAGCTTTTTTCTGGGCTTATCCAAGACTGCAGGAAGAATTCATAGTTCTAAGAGTCACCACAAGCCCCACATACATTTCTGCATTCATACATACAAAAGAAACAAAATAGCCATGCCCAAGACAGGATGAAAGATATAGTTACATGTTCCAACTAGATGTCATTGCTTAACATACGGATGGAAGACACTCAAGTACCACAGTAGAAAAACATGACTTAAAGTATTATGGAGGTGTCTGCATTAATTCAAAAGTTAAAGGATACATTGAGATTTCATCTTTAAAAAATAACAAAAATCAGCTCTTTAAATTGCTCAGGCTTCATATATAGCATGAAGTTCTTCAAAGGAATAATATAATCTTTAAAGTTGGGATTTTTGAGTCTATAACCATTAACCTAGCACTGCAAAGTCCACCACTAAAATATGTCCGTAGGTGCCACATCTGTTAAATATCTCCAGGGATGGTGACTTGGCTTCCCTGGGCAGTCCGTTCCAATGCTCAATAAATCTTTTGGTTCCAAAATATTTTCTAATATTTAGTCTAAACCTCCTCTGCTATAATTTGAGGCTGTTTCCTCTTTTCCTATCTATCACTTGTTACTTGGGAGAAAAGGCTGACCCCCACCTCGCTCAACCTCCTTTCAGGTAGCTACAGAGAGCAATAATGACTCCCCTGAGCCTTGTTTTCTTTAGGCTAAACAATCCCAGTTCCCTCAGTCGCTCCTCATCAGACTTATGCTTTAGACCCTTGACCAGCTTCATTGCCCTTTTCTAGACACACTCCAGCATCTCAAAGTCTTTCTTGTAGTGAGGGGCCCAAAACTGAACACAGTTTATTTTATGTATTTTTCAATAGATTCATGTGTGTTTGAGCAACTTTGGTGTTTAAAAAAGAATAAGCTCCAACTTAAGCTTTTCTACAGTTAGAGCATTTATCCGCTCTTCCAGATTGGCTGTCCTATGTCTGATAATGACCAGCTTCCTGCTGCATCTTTTCGTCTGTCAGAAAATGGTTCGGATTTTCCTCCTTTATTTGGCCAAACTTGTTTTTACAAAACTCTAGAAATCCTAATTAGCTGTTGGACATCTACTACTGTAAAATGAAGTTGAAAATAAGCAGCTGACTCTAATGATTTAGGTGTGATCATAACAGAATGTTATTTCTGTAAGTGAGGATGTTGAAAAAATAAGAAATCTTGTAAGGACCTGGTAGGGATACAGAGGAAGCACTTCAGATAAAAACTTCCAGAGAATAATCTGTTGGTGCTAGTCACTTACACACAAGCTTTTATTTGTGGAACTCAAAGAACTCTTATCAGTATAAGGGAAGAGGTTACATGTGTTTATATACATATATACATGTATATGAATACAGATACATGAATACACAGACATACACATGAGAAGCAATATATATGAGTAGTTCAAAAGGCAAAATATTTGTCTACCAGCTGAAAGACCACAGAACGATTGCGAAAACACCAGTACAGACATTTTTGTATAACACTTTGGAAAAAAAATAAACACATTAAATGAAATTCCAACTCTTATAGTAGAAACAATTCAATTATGGCAGGATTTTTCCTTTGAGTTTTACACCTACCTAGGCTCTCTTTCTATGTTTTTTCTAGTAGATGTGCAAGCACAAACTTCTACGAATGTTAAACAGGAGGTTTTGGTCCATATGAGAACTGTGGAACAACAAAAGCAACATGAAATTTAATGGCTTTGTGAAGTACTGCAAAAATTTAACTTATGTATTTATGTATGTATTCTATTATTTTGAAATGCAATACTCACTGCCAGTAGAAAATGTTCTGTATTTGAGTAGATTAGGTTTTATAATTGGTGTTCAACCCCTCACTGAAATCATGCAACTAAAAGAGTGCATGACAGAAGTATACAAGACCATGACTGATGTAACACAGCAGAAATACTAGAGGCTAATTTTGTGAAATGATTGGCTGGTGAGACTAAACAAATGGACATACTTTTTCACAGTGCTTGTAATTAGACCACAGAAATCTATGCCTCATGACATTTTAAGTGCTAGGTTTATAAAAGCATTGAAAAATCAGATTTTTTTTGAAGGGGAGTGAGAAGGGACATTGTGAAAAGCCTATTAATATGAAGCAAGAAATGCATTGAAATGCCACCTTGGAAAAGCAATACATGCAACCATGTATGTATTCAGGTGGATGCATACATGAATACATATGCTTGTCTTAGTCAACAGAGCTGCTGGACTCATATTCTGGGTTTGATTAACTCTTGCTTCAGCACAGAGCAACCTCATTATTCTGGTCTTAAATCTGTTCTTTGTACATTCTGACTGAGGCATGACAAGTTGGTTAGAAATTAAAAGTTCATTATTTTATTCATTGAATAACCAATTATAAGATAGAGTTTGACTTCTGTCAAATGGAAAAGGGTTTTTTCTTGATTTTATTTTTATTAGGAACTTTCAAGTCCCCTGATTATTTCTTTTTTTTTTTTTTTTTTGTCATTATAGCTAATAGTTTTGTTACATTTTCATAGAATCCTTGAACAGTTTATGTTGGAAGGGACATTAGAGATCACCTAGTTCCAAATCCCTTGTCACAGGGTTGCTCAAAGCCCCATCCAAACTTCTCTTGAACACTTCCAGCGATGGGGCATCTGCAACCCTGGAAGCTGGACATGGGCATCCTGTTTCAGTATCTAAGCGTCCTCACAGTAAAAATTTTTTTCTGAGTATTTAATATAAATCATCCCCCTTTCAGTTTAAAACCATTCCCCTAATCCAGGTACTGGAAGGCTGCTCTAAGGTCTCCCTGGAGCTTTCTCTTCTCCAGGCTGAACAACTCCAGCTCTCTCAGAATGTCTTCATAAAAGAGGTACTCCACACACTTGGCAAAAATTGAGTTTGTGTCATTTTCTCTTAGCAGTTTTCTGTACCATATTTGATAACAAATACTAAACAGAACTTTTATGTGCATTAGTTGGAAAGAATGTTGAGATAATCTGTTTGTTAAAAACAGCATTTAGCACTTAAATGTATTTTAAAGGATAGGAAAGAGGGACTGCAATTATTTCTGTTCTGAAGTGCATATTTTCGTGTCTAATAGATTCTGAAATTGCTTAATGTCTTGACAAAAAAACTCTATAAATTACAGTACTCTTCTAATGATCACAGGGTATTTCTTTCACTCTCAGGACATTGCCATTCTAGTGGGAATTATGGTCACAGTGTAAGAGGATTTGATTCAGTATTAGGGCAGCAATTGTGTGTTAATTAAATACCAATTGATTATTTAAAGTGCATGTGCTGACTTTTAGTGCATTTGTGTTAGGTACATGATCTGTAGATCTTGATTACAGTGTTTTGGATGATAGATTGCAAGTGGTAGTATAACAGAAAATGTTTGAGTGATGCTGAAAAGTAAATAAAGCAACTTCTTGACATTCAAGGACACCGTGGCAGAAGTAGGTAAGTGGATATTCTCTATTAAGCTATATTTAGCATTGGTTATATTGTTTAATGCAGTAATTTTAAAGTTTTACCAATTCTAAGGCTTGATTTGCTTTAATTTTCCAATACATGAGCAAGCTACCAATCTTTTCTTTCTAAAGGAATAAAAGGCTTTGAAGAAAAGGTAGAATTTCTGTCTTCTTACACCCTGGAGATTACACTTCTGGGGAAAACAGGAGTTTCTCAACAGGTAAGTTTATGCTATATCTGTGTTGAACAGCCTGTAAGGACAAGAAATGTTTTTGGGTTGGTTTTCTTTCTTTTTTAAAACATCTGGTCAAGCACCCTTTATAAAAGGTGATCCATACCCACTTTATTAGAGACTGAAGGTAAGTTTAGGGTTCACACAAAAATATAGCCGGTTTATGGAAATCAGCAAGGTTTTTGCACTTATTTATTTTAATAGGGGCTATGCTGGGAGAGAAAAATTCATCATTCATGGCTTTCTGTGTCAAGGTGAGCTACAGACCAGATTGAAACCATTTCATGCTTTGAGCACTTCGCAGAAGTCTGTGATTTTTGGATGGTGTGTTAGCTGAATCAGCATACTTTGTGTGTAGATGTGAAAGATGCTTTTACCAAGATTAAATAAAACTTAAACCAAGATATTGCAGAAAGAAACCAAATAATAGTATTTTCCAGTGTTAGCAGAATAGGTATTATTCCAGTAAAAAAAAACAAATCTTTTTATTTTAGCATCTTTCCATGTTAGATATATATATATAAACAACTCATTAAGTCTATGCAATTAAATACCTACTGAAACAAACCAAAAGAAACACAGAAAATTCCTTTTCATTTTTTCAACATTGGACTGTTGTTTTCTATGTCAAGAACTTCAGGGTTTAAATATATAAGTGCCTTAGACTATGGGGTTCTACAGCAGGAATGAAAATGACTCTCATAGCATTTGGACAATAGCAGCTGGTTTTATCTGCTGTGACAGATTTATTTTTGGCACCATTCCTGCTGTTTCCTGTGTGCAGACCCAGTAGGGGTAAGGATATCAAGACTGAGTTTGTATGAATGGTCATCACCAAGGTTCTGCCTTTCTATTGAAAAGGAAGAAAAAGAGAGCATAGATTTAAACAGACATTGAGCTGATGAGCCTAAAGACTGAAGTTCTGTGTTTTACCGTCAGAATGACTGTATAATAAATGTCAATGGCAATCCAGGCTTCAGTATGGAGGTCTGTCCCCATTCCTGTTCAAAAAAGATCAGTGTTGTGGGTGAAAGGCCAGAACAAATCTTCACAGTCATATATCCTGGGATCCTGAGCTGCATTAGAAGTGTCAGCAGGTCAAGGGAGGTGATCCTTCCCCTCTACTCATCATTGGTGAGGCCATACCTGGAGTGCTGGGTCCAGTTCTGGACTCCCCAGTACAAGAGACATGGACATACTGGAAAGAGCACAATGAAGAGCCATGAAGAAGACAAGGGTCTGGAATATCCCACCCATGTGGAAAAACTGAGAAAGCTGGGACTATTTAGCCTGGAGAAGAGATATGGAGGGGGTCTTAAAAATGTCTACAAAGATTTGAAGAGAGGGTGCAAAAAGGAAAGAGCCAGGCTCTTTTCTGTGGTGCCCAGTGACAAGACCAGATGCAATGTGTACAAGCTGAAATGCAGGAGTCTCCAACTTAATATCAGCACTTTTTTACAGTAAGGATGACTGAGCATTGAAACAGGTTTCTCAGAAAGATTATGGAATCTCCATCCTCAGAGATACTCAAAAGCTGTTTAGACATGGTCCTGGGCAACTGGCTGTACGTGGCCCTGCTCGAGCTTAGTGGCTGGACCAGAGCACCTCCAGAGGTCCCTTCCAGTCGTAGTCATTCTGTGGTTCTGTGATGTCTTTAGCTTGCCTGCCATACCAACAAGGACATCTATGGTAATGATTTTTGTGTCCATATAAGAGGTGGATGGGGACTAAAGGCCAGAATTTCACAAAGGCTACTGAACATATGACTAGATTCAGTCGCCAACCAGCAGAACTTAGGAAAACAGACAGAAGTGTTAAAGTCTGTATTATCATCTGTGCCCTATCATTCCTCACCTGCGGTAAGGATTCCAAGCCCTCTGTTGAGACCATCATGTTGCATGCTCTCGGAGTTATAGGCTTGGCTTTTCAGAAGCCTTAATAATAATCACTGTGAACCAGCCTGTGTACTCAGGTGGCAAGCAAGCTGCAGTACATCATGAATACTGTGCATCACCACACTCCAGTAGCACCCTTTGAAGTGAGTTATCCTTCTATAGGAAAGGAAGTCTCATACCACCCCTTTATTTCAGAAGCAACATGTTGATTTTCAGATAGGACTTTTTTTGGCCTCCTCCCTCCCCTTCTCCAGGACACCAAGAAAGCAGAAATTCCTATGCTAGCCAGTCATACCTATCATGAACACATGAAGCTATATACAAGAATGCAGAGGGGATTTTCTTTCTCCCTCCTTCCCAGCAGGACTGCATCTGACCCTGCTAAATTACAGCCTTCAGTATTTCACCTGACAGATAATGGATTTTTATTTATTTTAAGGTCATTGACCCCCTAGAGATAACACAGAAAGTGTTGCCAATGTTGCTTTTTCTCAAATGGAAGTCTCAGATTTCAGTATGTTACTCATTCATAGCTATTGGAAAGCTGGATGAAAGGTAATGGAAAGATAAAGAAAAGTTTTGATTTTTTTGTGGGAGTGTTTGATTTGTTTGCTTTTTATTTCAATATATTCTTTCCTTCCTTACTCACAGGTCTCTGTCAGTGTCATGTATAAATGTGGGTGGAAAAAAATGTAGCTAAAGGTATACAGAAAGCTGATTGTGGTGTATACTTTATTCTACTCACTGGGGAAAAGACAAATTTCCACTTTAAAGTTTAGGAATTAGATGTTATCTCTTCTATTCAGTAGTGAACAATACCAGGTTCTTCATATTGCAAGATAAGCACAGAAAAAAACTGAGAAGCTCTTTATCAGTGAAAAATACTCTAAAAAAATACATGCACATTTGGACAGAAATAGAGAGTGATTATGTTTTGACTGAAGTAAGAAAAAGAGCTGCTCTTATATCCCTTAAAAAAAAAAAAAAAAAAATCAGCAAAGAAAGTCAGATAAATATATTCTACCAGCAAAACCAGTTTAATCATATATGCTGCTTAATGCTGTTCTGTGGTTGCAGTGACCAGTTTGCAAGCAACAGACTTCTTTGATAAGTAACTCTAAAGATAAAATACTGCTTCTGTGTGTGGAGCTCGTTAGTCATATCCTGATGTGTCACTGGTGGCTCAGCGAGATTGAAAGAAGGGAAGCAGGGTTGATTGAACAGGTAGCTGTTCACAGCAGTAATTCTATATGTGCACATATGCAAGCTTCTATGTACATGTACATTCACTCAAAGATATGCATACACAGGCAGTTATACTAAATCTATTCTTTATGTGAGAATGATTTTCAATGCAACACAACACAAAATACTGAGCATTCTGCTTTCCTTTGGAACAACAGAAGACGAAAGAAACCCAGCCTCACCATGTCCCAAGGTATTCTTGTTATTATTTATTTAATTATTATTTATTATTCTAGTTATTATTCACTTAATATTCAATGTATAGTATTATATAAGAATACTGTGCAGACTTAAATTTGTGCAAAACTGTGCAAATTTCCCCAAGTTGGAAAAAAGGCTATTTGAAGACTTCACCTGTTTTTTGGTCAAAATGTGCTCAGTAGAAGCAGCAGGGACAGCTCTGAAAGAGAAAGATAACAGAAGGAGATAACACCTGAAAGAGCATCCATTCTGCATGAAGCATACTATTCTGCTTTTGTTGTGATCTCACTGACACATTTGCAACCCAGTTAGGCTGGTGTTAGAAAGATGGTTACACATAAGGTGGGGGGATCAAAACCCACATCTCCCTTCCAGCTTCTTATTCAGAGATTGGAGATGCTTATTCATGTTCTAAAAGCTCCTCAATTCACTCGTGAAAGAGGCACCAACAGTTGTGGTGTCTGAGGAGATCAGTGATTCAAAACATGGGTGATAAAGCCTGATGCAAAAAAGGGCTATGCTAATGTTGATTCAGCAGATTTATGCCTAAATGAGAGTATACAAATACTTCAAATAAAAAGTAAACCAGCTAAAACTTTTGAAATCCAAAGTAACTGTTTAATAGCTTGATAAACTGGAGCTTAAAACCTTGACACTGGGTGGGTGTATTATGTGTGTGTGTATACATGTATTTAATGTTTTCCTTCTCTGGGAAAGTGAGCTTTTAAGAATGAATTTTAATGTCTTATCAAGCCTATTCTGAATGCAACTTATTTTTAAAAAGATTTCCCTAACTCACCTGCCCAAGTGCCCTAGACTAGTCATCTCATTCTCACACTGCATACCATAAGCACTCTGTGATACATCAAGTAATGTATCAAAATTTGAGAGGACTGAATCATAGCAGATTGAAATTTTGAATGGCTCACTTTCCATGCCTGCTGTTTGCAAAATGGGTCTGAGTAGCTCAAAAGACTATTTTCACTGGCTTCTTTGTGCCTAAAGATAGCAAAGAGTCAGCAAACACTGGGAACATCCTAATTTCATTTCTTCTTACATTCACATGTATCTTGTTTCTGCTATTAACCAGCGGTCCAGATGTTCTGCCAGTACTACTTCTCCCTCCAGATATCATTTCCCTTCCTTTCTACCAACCAGCACATTATTTGTCCTTCTTCACAGGGCTAACAGTTGCAACAGCAACTGCCCTTCTCACCCTGAATAGATTATGAACATGTTGGACATTCCTGGCTGGACGCATTTAGTTGTTTGTCTGCTTGCCTCCTGCTGTTCCATGCACATGTCTGAGTTCTTAAACTTTGTTCACAGACTCTTTATACTTCATGCCAGGTCCTCTCAGAAGTCAAGTGCTGAGATGTAACCTTAATACTCAAGTATAAAATCCCTCATTTTAGGATACAGCTGGAATACCAAAATAGGAATATGTAAAATAATGAAAACCTCCCAACTATTGTTGATCCTCAGATCTATTTTTGAGTGAAAGTTCTGGCCTGTCTTTCTCTTCTACAGGTCAGCTCAATCATCTCTTATATGCAACTGCAACAGTCTTAAAAGCACAGTGTGTCACCCTGTGATTCATCATCCTGCAAGTCAGAACTAAATAATAATTTCCTAAGCAAGGAAGTACTGCCATGTGATATAAGAAAAGCTGACATTTTAAAAACATACAGGGAAGGATGCTTTTTCAAAGGTTTACCAGTCAATACCTCCAGAGAAGTTGCTTAAATAAAACTGTAGTTTGTAAATCTATGCTAAATGCTTGCCCTGAGGCCCTATTCCAATCCCATTGGTGCTGGTGGAAGCAGAATCCACTGAGGCAGAAACAGCAGGCTGGAGTATCTGAACTTCAGCTGTTCTGAAATTCACAGCATTTTGCAATCTCTTGCTACTGCTGAAAGAGGCCAAACAAGTTCGGGCTTTCCCTGCTTCCTCTTGCTGTCAAATTCTTCCTTATGCTACGCCTAAATATTTTCTACTTGCTAACAGCTATCATCTCTTTTACAGCCCCAGCTTTGTAGATCCAGAGGTTATAACCTAGAAGGTTTAACAAATAAAATGCATCTAAAACATGAGAGGATCTGCCTTCATGCTCAGGACAATGGTTCAATCTCATAAAGGATTCTAAAATATCTGTATGGATTAGCATTACCTTTCTTATGCCATGTCCTCTTAATGCCTTCTACATTAAGCTAATGTTTGATTTATGTCATGAAGCATTACACTTTATATCCTTCTTTTTTTCTCATCTTATCTAAAGATTTTCTCATTATCCATATAAATGCCTGTTTTTCTTTCTGAACTCTGTCTCAGTGAAATCTTATGGCAGTGGGTTTGACTGATTAATTATGCATTGTATAAAGAGATACTCCCTTTTATCAGTTTGACTTTATTTCCTTTCATTTTCATCTACTGCCTCTTTATTCTTGTCTTATGACAAAGGGCAAGTAAGTTTATCTTGGTTTAAAATCCCTTCATCTCTCTTGATGTGTACCATTACTATGTCCCCATTAACTATTACAGTAAGCATCTCAGTATGACTTGTTCTTTGGATGTTACTGGCTTTCACTTTTGGTTTGTATGGGGATATTTTTCGGAGCCCTAAAGGCTTTCTAGTGCATATACAGGCCCCGATTAACTGTATTACCACTGTGTTTCTAACAAGACATTCCACAGATATTTAGAAGCAACCCAGGGACCTCGGTATCAAGGACTACCCCACTGTTTCTACACTGACATCTGATCGGTATTCAGCACTCTGCATATTAACTTGATTTCTGGAAACCATGCTCATTCAGTGTTGAAGTTTGTGTTATTGCACAGCTCTAATTAGCTTTTGTCCAAACTATTATTTTCTTACCCTCTTCTTTCATGTGCTTCAACACTTCACTATTATTTCAGCTTTGCTGAAGTGCTCTCCCTAAGGATTTAGGGTGCTGTAGAGCATACCTCCCTTCCATCTCACTTGGCACAGCCATACAGCATGAGAGAATGCCCTCTTAGCTGTGCAGTCATCCCTCTCTTACCTGTAAGGTTCATACATCCCTATCTTACTACACTTTCATTTTTCTTAGTGAGAATATGTGCAGACTAATTATGTGAAAGCACAAACATCATGTGCACTGATAAAAGGCCTCTCTCTAACAATGGAAACTTGAAGCTGGTGTACAAACCTCCAGGAAGCAATAGCTAACCTTAAACTGTCAGTAGAACACAAAATGTCTGATTGACACTATGTCACTAATTTGGATTAGTCCGTAGTTGGAGCAGATCTCATTACAGTGCACAGGAGGGTCTGGTTTAAAACTCCTTCTGTACTACTTCTCACCTATTCATCTCAGCTGTTGCCCAGTGTGGCTTCATTTCCAGGTGTCTAATATCAGTAGAGTGTTTAGCAATGGTCAGAAGAGGAAAATCGCTCTCAGGGACAAAAGGGTTTTCTGTACTTCACCACTTCAAAAGTAATGTGGAGGGCCGCCTGTCTTAGACACCTGGCTATGCAATAGATTGTCCAGATCTGGGAAATATTCTAGTTGAGGAAGGCAGAAAGTAAAGTTTAAAAGCTTTGACCATTTGTATTTTAATACAAATTGCATTTAGTATAATTAGGTGAAAAATATCTTAAAAATCTGATTAAACTTTTGGTGTTGACAAGTCCTGTATGAATATACTCATACAATTTTAGAGCCATCTTATTTTTTTTGCCGTAAAGGCAATTCATGATTGTACTAAACAATATCTTTGTGATACAGAACACTGAAGGAGAAAACTGGTAGCATTTCACTCTTGCAGGATGGATAAATTTGTCTTGGAATCAGCTTTCTGTGCTTTAACACCAGAGCTGTCTATATGCCCACGTGACTGTGGTGGAGGGGAAGGAAGCACAGAAAAGAGCATGACAAAAAACAAATCCTCGCTCTATTGAAACCGTCTTGCTGTGGTTTAATTAGAGGATTTCAGGAAGCTCAGATTAGTAAATGGAAATCTTTGTGATTTGCCTTGGTAATTATTGGAATGAAATTTCAGGAGCTGAGATAATTCCCAAGGGAAAGTGCATCTGTGCACTTCAAATTAGCTGCTTACATGCTCCCTTAGATTCTTTACATGCCTTCCAAACCATGCTGGCATACTTTAAAGGTATGCTCAGGCTGGCAGATTTAGGAGGAAATCTTTGGTAGATTACCTTGGCAGAAATTTCTCCACAGTGTTTCATGTAGAATGTTTCTCCTGCTCCTAGAAAAAACATCCCAAATGAATTCAGCTTTTCCTCCAGGGATATCTGCCTAAATCCCAGGAAAACAAAATTAGACCCTCAGCTTCTCCTGAAGCAATGTACACCTGGCAGCCCTGGCTCTGTTCCCTGGATGGTGTAGTTTCAAACCTGTATATAAGCGGCAGGCTGCTGCAGTTTAGTGTCTTGTGACCTCATAGGACTAACAAATGTGAGAGATAATACTGGAAAAAGAGGAGCCTTTAGCTTCTGAGGACACATAGCTTGTGCTTCAAGCTCTAACCACTTTCAGCTATCAGATTAAGAAGATAGGCTTTTATTTTCTACTGCTTTATTTTGAAGGTTTTACAGCATTCTTTTGCTTCTGACTTTACAATTAGAGGTAATCAGAAGTGTTCCTATAAGTTTGGTGCTTTTTGTTTAACTCCTATAATACTTGTTTATTCTTTCACTTATTTGTAAAGTTACTATGAATTACTAATTCTCTAGAGTTTATTCCAGTTTTTATGCCAGTATGAAGCTTTGAAAAAATAAGACATAATTGCCTGGCTGAAAAGTTACACATATTTTATATACACTTCTTCAGATCACTTTTAGAGTTGCTATGGTGTTTCCATGTGTATGTACAAGCCATAAACGAGCATTGGCGAAAGCATACATCTGACTATGAGGGTTATCCAATTGCCCAGATACACAGGTATCTAGTGATGTTTGATGGATCTCAGATAATGCCTCTGACTTCCAAGCAACCTCTCCAGAAGGGCATGAGACCCTGGTGTTCTGGTGTTGTATCTGACAAACCTCTGTATCTGTGATGGCTGAATGCTTACCTTGACTTAACTGAATCCCTTACTGAGTGTCATTGGATTGTGAACTCCTGCTGCGGCCTTTTTGAGATATTATGTCTTCAGAAATCTCCACAAAAAACTGCATTGTCTGCCACTTGTTTTTCCATACAGGCACAATTAAATATTGGTGTGTTCCGTATCCCACAGGAAGTGTAGGGAACATGAGCATTCCTGGCTGGATTCCTAATATAGTTCAGTCTCAGTCTTGAATTCATAAATAAAAATCCCATGCAAATTAGCTCATTTATTTGCAGTCAGGATGATGCTGGCACTTGTCATAATCATGTATTCTGCATTTATTTCTATCCCTCAGCTAGCTTCTTTTTATTTTTTTCAAGGAGTCATATTTTTATCTCCTGTTATTTGTTCTCTTATGGTGTAGCTCTGCTTGCTCATTCCTGTGGCAAAAGCTGAAACTACAGCATTCAGATAAATTAGCTTTATAATTTTCTCTTTTCTTCCATTTTTGAAAAAGAAAACAAAATATTAAAAAGTCTTCTAATTTTCTGTCTATTCAAGAAGAGAGGGCTAATCTCACTCTCTGTAAGTGCAAAAGATTTCCCCCACCCACCCTCCAAAATTTCATTAATAAACCATAATTTAGATGATGGTTCAGGAAGAGCTTTGATACAAGGATAGTGCCAGCACCCATGGAGAAGTCCACACAGAAACTTCATTTTCCTTTTGGCTAAAATACGCAGTAAGATAATAGTTATTATAAATAGTACTTTAAAAACTTTGTTCATAATCATTGTCCAACTATTTTACATGTGATAAAAATCTGAGTGAAATGTCTTGACCCAATTCTTTGAATGTCAATGATAAGTCTGTGGTCAGGAATAAAATTGCCATCATACAATTTGCTCCTGCTGACAGATACAGAGATTGTATTCTTAAAAAGAGGCAGTTTCTTACCAAGTGTGTTTCTTTTGAACTTCAGTTTCGAGAAGTATGAGAAATTTTTGATTGTGCTTAAGACTGAGGGGTTCCTTTTATATTCTTCACAAATCAGCTTAGAAAATTCAGCTTCCTAGACCAAACTGAAATACTGTCTTCACAGCAGCCGAAGCAGAATTAGGCTGGTGGGAGACAATGCATGAAGGCTATGAAATTTGTCCCCATCTCAGCTAAGATGCTACTATAGAGAAAACAGTCATCTGAACAGGGGAATAGAAAATTGGTGCCGGAACACAAACTCCATCATACTCAACAATAATCCCTCTCTTTACCCTTGGACACTTGACTTACCATCCCTCCATCACTTTTCCCATCTCTGAAAAGATCATGTTTGTAAATCATTTGGGAGCTAAAAGCAATAAAAACATTCTGTTTTATCACTATTGGTATTCTGATACCTGAACTAGAGCAATGGAAATTTCTGTAGAAGATATTTTTCTTTAGCCAAAAATGGTACCCTCAAAAGCACTGCGCTTTTCATCAGATAATGAAAAGTGCCTTAAGTAAAAAGGAAGATAAAGGTAAAAAAAAAAAAAAAAAAAGAACAAAAACAAAACACAAAGAAACCCACAAAAAAAATAAACACCACAAAAATAAACCAGAGAGAGAAAGAGACTGACACATACAGGATATGTCTGGAGTGAAAAAAAAAAAAAAAACTCACAAAAAAAACAACCAAACAAAAAAAAACAACAAAAAAGAGAAGAAATTTAGAGACAAACCAAATGGGTTAGGCATTAATCACTACATGCTGAGTATAAATACAAAGCTATGCTGGCTCTATTTTAGGAAGAGATATTTTTTGAAGAAATATGCATTTTTATAGTTTGACCTAATTGCTGTTTTGAAAATGGTTTCCCTATCACTGAAAGCTAAGGGTATGTGAACATGTTTGCAGACCTTTTTTTTTTTATTGAAAGATTTATGTTGTTAACCTTCAAACACTGGTTGATATATGGGTTCAGATCTTTACTGACAAATTCCAGGCTCCCTGAACTCTAAAAGTTGGAATGCAGGTATAACAGCACATACAACTCACTTAACAGATTTCTCAGCATGAGAAGAACTTAAATAAAAAACAGCAGAAAAGGATATCGAATGGCTATGACCTATAACCATCCCTGAAAGCTAAGAATAGACTTGATCAGTGGGTGCTTTGTCTGACATGTAGAAACTGCTAACCAAGCAGACAAGAGAACATTGGCACATAAAGAAACTATTCTAGGAAGATTATATTTCAGATATGAAAGACAAGATAATTTAGTATAAGCATTAGAGTCATTGGGTACACTGTTTTTCTGGTTACTCAAAAATGCAGCATTCTGTTTAGCAGACAAAAACCACAGAGAACTGATGCATTTGGAAAACTCCAATCCTTCTTAGTTCATATTAGAGCAGACTGAGGAAGTAAATGAAGCCAAGCTATCAGCAGTCTTAAAAATCAAATCTGCCAGTAAAGCAGTAAGATCAAGAAAAGGTCAGATTTTATGGCAAAAATCAAGGATTAAATCATATGAGCTGTCATCATTCGTAGTATCATATATTTCCTTTTTAATACAAAGCATGGTCATGGACTGTGTTTCTCTGGTAACAGGAAAGGTTGACATCAGAATTATGATGTAAATGAATGGATCCTCATTTACCTTCTCATTCACAGTCAGTAAAGGATGTGCATAAGGAACTTAGATGCAACTTCTCCAAGAATATCATTAAAAAGAACAAAGAAGAGAGGGTCTATGCACTGACAGAGGGCTCTGCATATTTTTTGACAGGATAGCAATAATGAGAGCAAAGCAGGCTCTTCTCTTGCATGCTTTATACTTCATTTCTCTCCCCCATCTTCTCCCTTTTTTTCTTGTTCTGCTGTCTTTCAAAGATTATAATGTTAGGCCTAAATATTATAAATAAAGTTGAACCAGGGTACTCAATAAAAGGAATAAAATATTGGTTGCAGGAAAAGGAGGTCTACTTTTAATGCAAGTTTCTCATAAATATATGTGTATCAGTAATTGTGTTGAGTGCAAAGCATGTTGCTATACAAGTGAGAGCAAAATGTCCTTGAAAGAAAAATAAAGTTGGAAATGGCATAAGGATCAGTACAGAGATGATGCTGATTTTCTCTTGAAAAAACTGTCTTTCTATGCTTGAATAAACTTGTGTTTGCTTGTATGTCTTTTTTCAAGCCAGCTATTATGTGCCAAAAAGTAATTATGGATGAATGACAATTATGGGGTTCCATATTTTTGCATATTTTTGCATACATTTACCTTACCCTCTCAGGCCCTTGTCCTCATGGGGGTTTTCAACAACCCTGATAACTTTTGGAGAGACCATACAGCCCAGCACAAGCAATCCAGGAGGTTCTTTGACTGTGTGGAAGACAACTTCCACTTACAAGTAATAGAGGAGCTTACAAGGAGGGGTGCCATGCTTGACCTCTTGCTCACCAACAGGGAGGGGCTGGAGGGGAATGTGGTGCTCCAAGGCAGCCTTGGCTGCAGCGATCCTGAGATGTGGGGTTCGAGATCCTCAGGACAGTGAGAAGAGCGTGTAGCAAGCTCACTGCCCTGGACTTCAAGAGAGCAGATTTTGGCCTCTTCAGGAACCTGCTCAGTAAGGTTTCATGGAATAAAGCCCCAGAGGGCAGAACGGCACAGGACTGCTGGTTGATATTCAAGGATCACCTGCTCCAAGCTCAGGGCTGTTTCATCCCAGCAAGAAGGAAATGAGCCAAGAAGGCCAGGAAGCCTCCATAGATAGATAAGAAGCTGCTGAGAAAACTCAGAAGGAAAAAGGAAGACTATAAAAGGTGGAAACAAGGACAGGTGGTGTGGAAAGAATACAGGGTAATTATATGGGAAGCTAGGGACCAAGTCACAAAAGCAAAGACAAGGTTAGAATCGAGTCTGGCCAGAGATGTCAAGGATAACAGGAAAGGGTTCTATAGGTATTTTGCAAACAAAAGGCAGACTAGAGATAATGTGGGCCCTCTCTGGAAGGAAACAGAAATATTGGCTGCCCTTAATTTGGAGAAGGCTGAGGGTGTAAATGACTTCTTTCCTCAGCCTTCATCAGCATATACTCTAGCCACGCCACTCAAGTTTTGGGCGGCAAATGCAGAGACAGTGAGAATTAAGACCTTAGGCTCACTGTAGGAGAGGATCGGCTTGAGATCATGTTAGAAACCTGAATGTGCACAAGTCCATGGGACCTGATGAAATCCATCCACAGGTCCTGAAGCAGCTAGCAGATGAAGATGTTAACCACTGTCAGTATTTGAAAAATCATGGCAGTCAGGTGTATTTCCCAAGAACTGGAAAGAGGGAAATATGACCCCCATTTTCAAGAAGGGGAAAGTGGATGACCCCAGGGAACTAATGACCAGTCAGTCTCACCTCTGGCAGGATCATGGAGCAGATTCTCCTAGAAACCATGCTAGGGCACATGAAAAACAATGAGGTAGTTTATGACAGCCAATGTGGCCTCCCCAAGGGCAAATCATGCCTGACCGATTTAGTGATCAGCTATGATGAAGCTAGGGAACTTTGATGGAGTGCAAAGCAGTTGACATCATCTACCTGGACTTGTGCAATGCACTTGACACCATCCCACACATCCTTGTCTCTAGAGAGACATTAATTTGATAGATGGACCACTCGATGGATACAGAAATGTCTGGACGGCCTCACGCAAAGAGTTCTGGTCGGCTGCTCAGTGTCAAACTGGAGACTAGTAAAGAGTGATGTCCCTCAAGGATCAGTGCTGGGACCGGTCTTGTTCAACATCCTTGTCGGTGACATGATCAGTGGGATTGAGTGCACCCTCAGCAAGTTTGCCGATGACACCAAGCTGGGTGATTCGGTTGATACGCTGGAGGGAAGGAATGCCATCCAGAGGGA
>JANRGW010023281.1:0-38332 GCA_024733675.1 Psilopsiagon aymara
GCGGGGAGGTGGCTCGGGGGGGCCCCGCCGGTCTCGCCGCGGCGGGGAGCGCACCGCCGGGAGCAGCCGTCGGGGCAGCGCCGGGGCCCGGGATCCTCCGCCCGCCGGTGGGGCGGCGGGAAAAGCGTCTGGGGATCCCTCCTCGGGGACGAGAACCTCAGGGGAGCAGCGCCCCGAAACTCGGGCCAAGTGCCTTGGCTCTGGCGGGCGCGCAGGGAAAGTGGCCCGGAGGAGCCACTCTCCTGGGGAGAGCCTGGAGAGCCCCGCGCTCAGGGCGGCAGCGAGGCCACCCGCCCGCCCGGCCCTACCCGTACACGGCAGCGCGGCCCCGCCGGGGGCCAGCGGGGCTGCCCGGGATCACCCTTTCGGAGCGGCGAGGAACCGAGAGGATGCTCGGGGTGGGGGGAGCAGCGAGCCCGGAGGGACTCTCCTGGCGGCCCCCAGCCCTGCGAGCCCGCTCTGTCCCACCCTGCAGCTCATGAGTCCCCACAAGTCGTTGCCGAGCTCCCACCGAGGGGACCCCGGACAAAGCCCCCGGACAAAGCCCGAGTGCTGCCGCCTCCCCGCAGGCACCGGACGCCCGTCCCGCCGCGCTGCGGGGGAGCGGTATCAGTGCCCGGGATGGAGCAGGAGCCAGACCCCTGCCCGGGCAGCTTTTCCCACGCTGTGTTTCGGCAGCATGCCATGAGCAACATGTCCCCACGTGGGAGGCGCAGTCTGCAGCGTGGCGCTGACAGCCCCGCTCACCGGCGCGGCGCCGGGCCCTGCCGCATGGCTGGGAGCGGGCCCGAACCGGGCTGCCGGCATCCCAGCGACCAAACCCCGGCAGTAGCAGAGGCTGAGCTGGCGTCTAGGGGCTGGCGTGAGGCTCGGGAAGCTTTCGGTTTCCTCTTCTTTGCGGCTGTGAAAAAACTCTTAGCCAGATTCTGGCAGGGTGATGGAAACAGTAGAGACAGAGGGGTGACACATAAAAACTTTGGTCTCTAATAATTAACTGGGTTGTTAAAACCCTGGTGTAGGTGCCTGCAGGGCTCAACTCCAGCAGTGAGAATAGTGCTCGGGCCGAGGTGTTGGGTGCTGAATGCAGTTTGGCTGGGTTTGAGGCTGAGCACAGGGAAACAGTTCCAAACCAGCCACGTTTATGTGGGCAAAGCCTCGAGGAGCGCTGTGTTC
The DNA here is from genome assembly GCA_024733675.1 of Psilopsiagon aymara. Lineage (NCBI taxonomy): Eukaryota > Metazoa > Chordata > Aves > Psittaciformes > Psittacidae > Psilopsiagon > Psilopsiagon aymara. The sequence goes on from JANRGW010023281.1 coordinate 1,174, forward strand.
CCTGTGCATGGCTGTACTGTGATGGGGTGCAGGGATGTGTGCAGCCACTGGCAAAGGAATGACTTGCTGGCAGAGGAATGACAACTTGGGATTTCTGTTCTCGAGAGGAGGAGGAGGTCAGGGCTGCGCTGGCTGTGTCAGCAGTGTTTCTGCCCCTGGCACACTGGTGTCCCCCCAGGGAGCCCCTTGCCCCAGCTGGCTCCTAGGAGCTGTCTCATTGCGAAGTTCAAGACTCAGGACTGCTGGAATGTAACAGAATTAAGGTTGTGCTGAGTTTCTCCTGGAATCTTTCACGCTTAGTGTCCCAGTCCCAAAGTCCCTTCACAGCCACAGGAAATGGCACCTATGCAGCTGGCCTGGCCCTTGTCCTCATGGCATTTGGATCCTCTAGTTAATCCCAGCCACAGTTTAGAGAGCAAATGTTTTGTGAAAACAGATGGCATGGAAGAGATGAATAAAAAATGCCCCATGACAAGCCCAGCCCTTATATCGCGACACCAAAGAATCCATCAGGGCAGTGATGGAGGAAGGGAAAGGTTCACCTGAAGATTGTCTCCAAAGCCAACAGTCCCTAGGCAAACCCATCCACCATCAGGCTCATCCCAGCTGCAAGAGCTGGCCTCTGCCCTGCTCCTGATGCAGATCCTCTTTGTATCTTGGTCCAGCAGTTCCTGCTCCCCAGCCAGGTTTGTGCGAGGCCATGGAGGGGCTCGGGCTGCCATTACTTGTGCTCTGCCCACCTCAGTTTCTCAATGCAGCCTTTCTTTGCTGCCTGCGGAAATCCATTTCCTCCTGTACCGTCAGCCGTACAAATAAAACCCCAAGTAACTGCCCTGGGTATTTTGCTGCCTCACAAGTGGAGGGGACGGCGTGGGGCCAGGGGTGGCATGAGCACATAAAGCCCCTCTGTCAGGGCTGCACACACAGGCAGGCAGTGTCTGTGTCCCTGCAATGGATTTGCAATGATTTTTGTTCCCCTTTCTTGCCCAGGGCAAGGGGGAGTGGATGGACAAAGAGGAATGGCTTTAAACTGAAAGAGGGGAGATTTAGATTAGATAGTAAAAAAACATTCTTCCCTGTGAGGGTGCTGAGGCATTGGCACAAGTTTCCCAGAGAAGCTGTGGCTGCCCCATCCCTGGAAGTGTTCAAGGTTGGATGGGGCTTGGAGCAACCTGGTCTGGTGGGAGGTGTCTCTGCCCATGGCGGGGGGTTGGAATTGGATGAGTTTTAGGGTCCCTTCTCCCCCAAACCATTCTATGATTCGGTGAGACCCAACCCTATCTGGCTGGGGCAGCTCCGAATCTTCTGCACGCAGAACTGAGCCACAGTTTGGTTCTCTCCTCAGGGCAGTACCTCTGTCAGTGTGGGGTCGCCCCAACCCTGCACTCCCTGCCCCATCATGGCATGCCATCAGGCTTCAATGCCATTTCTGCATGTGCTCTTCCCCCAGCTCCAGGTGCAGAGTACATCTTGGCTCCCGGCTGCCCTTCCATGGCCTCACCCCTTGTCTTCCTCCCTCTGGCAAAGGGGAGCAAAGATGATCCAAAGCATGAAGACCCCTCTCCTTCCTTCCTTTCTTTCAACCAAGACCCTCTGTGTGGGTAGACACAGTTCTTGTTGCAGGGGTTTCCATGGGGCAGCCTTCATCCCCACTACACTCTATGAGGCAGCTCTCATAAGGTTCAGCACTGCTCAGGTCTGGGGCCATGCTACTCAGGGCAGGGCCAGAGCACATGCTTGCCCTGCATGACCCAAACTGCTGCTGCTCAGGGCAGGATGCATCCTCCAAGCCCCATAGCCCATGAAACCAGCAGCCCCACAGCTGGAAGGTCCTGCTCCGGGCTGAGCAGGCTTCTTGATGTCCAGACTCCCCCCCAGCTCTGCACTGGAGACCAGGCTCCCTGCTGACATGGGGCTGTTATTAAGGCAACTGGCTAATTAATTTTCTCCTAATGATGTGAGTGCTTCCTCCACTGCAGCTGTGACTCCTGAGGTAACCAGGGCCAGGCTGGCTGATGCCAGAGCTTCCTGCTGTTGGTGTATTATTGGGGTTACACAGCCCCAGAGAAGGGCAGGCTTCTCAGGCCTCATGTGTCCCTAGCAGCCTCTGGGCAAAGGGGTCTTCATCCCTCCACTGAGGAACAACGCAAACAGCGTGGGAGCTTCCAGGGCACCTTCTTGCCAAGCAGGATGCTTCATAGCTGCATGCTGCCAGTGGAAAATAACTGGATGGTGTGACAGTGGTGGCTGAGCAAGGCAGCCTGCTCTCCTCTCTTGCCCTGCCATGTGAATCTGGGATAAGCCTTCTCACCTCTATAGTGGGGGATAAGTGATGGGGCTTCATGCAAACCTGTGGGAAAGCTGTTTTCTTGCATCTCTCCCTGCCCCAGCTGCTGTGGCAGAGCCTGCCCTCTCCCCGGCTCAGGCTCCAGCACAACTGTGTGCTCAGGGCAAGTCTGTGCTGTTTATGGGTTTTTCTAGTACAGAATATTCTGACCTTGACATTTAAGGTACTGTTTCCAGGGCTGCTCATCTCTGCTCTTGAAACTCTTGCTCTGCTTTGCCATGCTGTGCCACCATGGGCTGGTTGTTGCTGTGCCAAATGTGGTGCCAATAGAACCATACAATAGTTTGGGTTGGAAGGGACCTTCAAAGGTCATCTAGTCCAAACCCCTGCAATGAGAAGGGACATCTTCAACTAGATCAGGTGCTGGGCTGTCCTTCCCACAACTGAGTGAGCTGTGCTCTCTCAGTGCCTCATATCTAATCTGAGCCCGGTCTCGTGCTCAGCTCGTGGACACCTGCCTATCAGGCTGGAAGGAGCTTCTCAATCAGGAGACCCTGTTTCTATTCCTGTCCCTTACCACAGCAGTGGCTTTGCAGTGTGCCTGGCCTGGCAGCTTTCCAGTAGGTGCTTGGTGCTCAGCACCGCCAGTTCACACCCCCCAGTTTTGCTGCCTGTGTAACAGGGCACAGCTGAGCTCACAGAGGCCACATGTGGTAAATTAAACTGCTGCCACATGAGAGCTTCACTGTGGTCCCGACGAGGCCGAGGTCTGATCTGTCCATGCACCAAGATTCCTCGCAGCAGACAGAGGCTGTTCAGCCTGTCTCTGCTGGGATGGGGAGGGGAACAGTCCTGGCATCAGCCTTGGCAGAGTGAGCACCGGATCCTGCAGCCAATGCAGCCCAGTAGCATCCTGCCTCCATCAAGGTATCCAGGTATCCAACTGGAGCTGAGTTTACAAAGCCATTTCCCTTCGTACCGGATCTGCATCTCCAAGCCTCGCTTTGTTGCAATGAGGGTGTTTATTCTACAGCATCCCTGGGTGCATCTGGCATGTACCTGAAGAGCTCTAGAAATCTCTTCTGCCCCTTGGGGCTTTTTTATTCCAAGCTCTGAGTTAAGGAGAAGAGGTCAGGCTGAGCCGGTATCTAATCAGCAGCTACTCTGGTTCTGCTTTTACATGAAATGAAGAGCCTCAGTTTTAAATCCCACTATATGGTTTTATTTGCATTTGTGCTCAAACTTTTTCCTTGAAGAGGTTGTTTAATTACCACTGGTTGGTAACCATAAAAATGTAATAACTGGCAACAAAAGATAATTTCTACGCTTAATGGAGTACTTTGCTAAGCAACAGGATATAATTGCTTAAATACGTATAGGTTACAGCTTATGCTGTTACTTTTAAAACATTAATTTTGCATTTTACTAGGTTGTTTGCAACTTGAGCTGTTACTCTTAAATGGAAATTGAATTCGGCTAGTGCACGAAAATAGCATTTTAGAAGGGCTCGGGTGCCTTTTCAATGAATCAGAGTAGTGGTTTGACATGTACTCTGTAGGACGCTGCTTTAAGTGAGGTGCTATCTGCAGGCTGTGACAGCCTGTGCAGGAGGATACATCCACACCAGTGAGTCCTACTCCCAAAGGCGCTTTCCCAAAATCCTGGGTGGATTTTTTCTTGTCTTTGTGCTCAGCTCTCACCTGGGTCTCTCTGTGCCTGTTCCAGTGGTGACTGCAGCCTGCACCCCGCTGCCCTGCTCTCCCTGAAGCCAGCCTGCTGCTGTCTTCCTTACCTTATGTGGCTCTCCTACATTTCACCCTGAGGGATTTTAGAAGCGTATGGATTTGGATTTGGGTTTGTTTTGTCCCTTGGGGAGCTCAGGCTGCTGTTTCTGGCTGAGATAAGAAGGAGGGTGCAGAGGATGCTGCTGGGACTGGGGCAGGAGGGACTGTGGCAAGAGCTCCTCTGCAGGCTGGTGCAGCTGAGGCCCTGCACTGGCTCTCACTGCCTTGTTTTCTTCTGAGATCAAAATGGATGGTGGGGTGGCTGCCGTGGCTGAGGGTGGAGGAGACATCCCCACTCTGCATGGCTGCCCTGGCACAGCAGCAATGCTGTGTGCTGTGTGCTGGTCCTCAGCCCCTCAGCCCCTCATTTGGCCCCCGCCCTGAATCTTGGGCAGTGAGCACAAAGCAGGAACGGCCCCCCATCTCCTGCAGAGCTGGCTTCCTTCACTCCTCTCAGCTATGGCATATTTATACCATGTCTCCTCTGTAGCTGTTGGGAGCTTGGGTTGATGTGTGGAGGCTCCTTAGTGTTGGAGAGGGGCTGAAGCGGTGGCTGGTGCTCAGAGCCCTCCCTTCCCTCATGGACAGTTTCCCACCCTTATCCAAGGCGGGGGCTTCTTGGCTGGCTGCATCCCTCCTCCCTTGGGACTGTTCTCTTCCTTCGCCCCTCTGGTTTCCCAGACAGAGGTCACTGCAGTCAGCACTGTCTGATGGGAGCTGCCGCTCCAGATCCACCTCTCTGCCCTACTGTGGTCTGAAACTGCTGGTTCTCACCATGCACAGCCTGAGCTTGGTGGTTAGCACAGACGAGGGACTGCAGGCAGGGGACATGCAGGCACTCTGCTTTAGCAGGCACTGCAGTGTGACCAAAGCAAACCCACTCCTGCTTCCCAGAGATGCTGTTATTATCAGACCTCTTGCTTGCAGCTGGTCCTGCTTCCTCACTTGCAGCGCAGTCGTAGTTGCTTTATTATGGATCCGAGAGTGTCTGCACCTTCACCAGCTGCCTTGTGGTGCTGCAACTGTCAGCTCATAGACATCCCAGAGAAGTTAAAGCATATCCACACTAACTCCTTCCCCTTTCCACCTGAGACAAGATGGGCATGTGGTTCCCTCTTGTCTCCAGGAGCCGGTGGGCGTGCTGCCTTAGGCAACGCAGCCACAGCTTTCCTGGCATGTGGTGCAGGAAGCAGAGCTCCTCCAGGAAGACGCCAGAGTAACGAGCTCTGACCTGTGTGTCTGTAAGTAACTAATAAACAGCTAAACCCATCATTGCTCAGTGACTGGAGCAGCAGGGACAGTGCTGGAGATGGGGATTTCCCGACCTCTTGGGCACCGAGGATCCAGAGCAAACCACAGTGCTGGGACCCTGGAGGATCACAGCTGTTGGGTTTGCTGGGTCTCATCCAGCACAGGCAGCAGCAGCAGAGCTGTGCTCCCCACACAGGACTGCAGGCTTTGCACCAGGCTGGGTGGAAATGGGTGGCCTGTTTGAGTGATAAAACTGTAGGAAACAAAGCTGTGGAATTGCAGCAATGACGTAGCAGATCTTAATGCAAGACACTGTGCGGGAGTGGTTTTATTTTGAAACCGAGCTGAAATACAACTCATTAGTGCTTGCCCTCCAACGCTCACAAGCACCAAGTTGAGCCTATGGGGTGTTTCCCCAGGTACTTTGCTTGGAGACTCTGTGCTGGCTTTGGATATGCTCTTACCCTTAAGAGCTAACAGACCAGATGGTGATCTGTCTGTCCCCAAGTGATCATTATTTACTCACTGTCCTTTGTTTCTTTATCCATCTTAAGGCTCTTGCCTTGTTCTTTATCTTCCCACCATCATCTCTTAAATGGCTTGAGTCTTTGTGTTAGCCTGGTTTGAGCTATCCCTTTTTTCAGGCTCTCCTTTGTTTCCTAGCTGGTAGCACTGTGATGAGCAGGGCTGGATGACCTGCTAATGCAGGTGCCATCAACACCTCGGAGGCCTCGGAGGGGTTCCTGCTGCCCCAGTGGTTCCTTTTCCTGCTCCGTACCTGCCAGTTTTCTGCAATCTCTTCTGCAATTCCCTACAAAGCAGGTTTTACACACCACAGTGCTGTGTTACACCAGAGCTGGTCACGGGCACTGGGCAATTCTGCAGGAAGGAGACGTGGCTACATAAGGATACAAGAACTTAGGGGAATACAACTCCCACTAGCTCTCCCTCTTGCACGCAGCAGGGAGCTGTGTGTACAGCCCATCCTTATTCACAGGGGAGCAGAGCTGCTTGTCCCCACAAACCGCCCTGCCTCACAGCACCTCCTGGCAGGGATGCCAGCTCCTGACACTGATGTGACTGTTTCAGAGCTGCTCAGGCCTTTGTACAAGACAGCTCTGCCCCGATCTTTCCTCCGCGTGACCCCAGACACAGCTTGCCACCCCTCAGGAGCTGTCCTGGGCACAAGCCAGCTATTCAAAGCAGCACATAGCCAGGCTTGCCACTGGCCAGGCACCTGGCCACCACCTTTCCTGTTTACCCGACGGTGACAGCGCAGCTCTGTGTGTGTCTTGGTGCATAGCAGCAGGTAGTTGGGTGTTTACAGAGCGAGCATCTGCCAGTGCCCAGCCAGGATCCGTCAGCATTCCCCCCAGCTCAGGCTCTGGAGCTGCTGGGATCTCACCCAGCAGGCAGTGTGCTCAATTCAGGGCTAGAAACTCTCACATGAAGGGCTTTCTGGTTGGGTGCCTGATCCTAAGAAACTCAGTGCTTGGGGTTTTCCCTTCTAGGTGTTACTGGGGTACTGTGTACCTTAGATCCATTTGAGATTAGACATTAGGAAGAAATTCTTTACCGTGAGGGTGCTGAGGTGCTGGCACAGGGTGCCCAGAGAAGCTATGGCTGTCCCCCATCCCTGGCAGTGTTTAAGGCCAGGTTGGATGGGGCTTGGAGCACCCTGGTCTGGTGGAAGGTGTCCCTGCCCATGTCAGGGGCCTGGAACTGGAGCTTTGAGGTCCCTTCCAACCCAACCCATTCTATAATTTCAGAGAGCAGCTTGCTTTGTTTAGAGGCACATTCTGGTCAATGACAGCTGGATCCAGGCGAAGCCACAGAGAGCATCACTTACACCTTCAGTCCTCATGTTCAAGTTGCTGCAACTGGGGCTCCCCTTGAAAGCTTGTTCTGTGAACGTGTGGAGCAGGGTTGTGCTGCCTGCTTGTGCATCCCCCATGGAGCCCTCCTGGGTCTGGGGCCCTGGGTTGGGGAAGCATAGCTTTGTCAGGCTGCTGTGAGGTTTTGAATTCTCCAGCTGGTCAGGGTCTCTTGGGAGAGATGCATTGTGTCTTTTTTTAGGGCCTGTTAAGTGCTGTAGCTGGAGAAGAGCTCTGATAACTGTGTCTGTTCTGAAGAGCTTTTAAAAACTCCAGAGTTTTCCCCAAAGCCTTGGTATGAGAGTGGGCTGCTTTGTTGGTGGATAAATGCTTCCTGGTTACAGCATCTGCCTCAGATGGTTCTCCAGTGAGGAGAGAGCAGGCATGAAGATGGATTTTCTTCAGTACCTCTGTTTTTTCCTGCAGTTGGCTCCTCATGCCTCTGTGGCTTGGTTAGAAACTTAAACAGAAATCATCAAAATATTGACCATGCAATGTTTTTAAATTGTCTGGAGAGGCCATCCTCCTGGCTCTCCATTTCTCTGCTTTCTTCCTGTTTACGCCCTGAGAAACCCTCACAGGACCTGTGCTTATGAATGGGCAGTGTAAGAGCTTTGTGGTGTTCCTTCTCCCTCATGCTGTCACACTGTCTAGCAGCTTAGGATCCAGGGGGATCCTTGCTTGCTGCAGGTTCCTTCTAAGGAAGCTGGCCTCATTGGTGTAGTGAGAGGCTGAGTAACCCCCCATTTCTATGACAACAGTTGCACTTTATGGTGGTGATGTGTTCGCAAATAGCTCATGAAGGCTGCCCCCAAAGCACACCACCAGCCCCGCTAGCTGTAGTACTCTTGCTATCCATTTCACCTTTCCCTCTAGCAGCAAGCCCACACTACTACAAGATGACTGGAATATATGCTTTTTCCTTGCCAGCACAGACTTTTTAAACACTTTTCTACACTCCATCAGTCCAGGGGAGCTGGGGATCTACTGCCACTTCTTCCCCACTTGTATTTTTTCCTGTACCACTGCTGACTCCCAACGAACCAAGGAAGACTCACCTAAGTTCCTCACACAATCAGGTCTCAGGTGGTACTTTTAAAAACCCAAATCCCCTAAAAAGGTTTAAAAGGTGCTCCAGGATAGAGGGGTTAGAGATGCTAACCACACCGAACAGGAGCACAGCAGGGAGGATGTCCCCGCCTTACAGAGGGACAGAAGAGCTGTACCCCTTCCTCAAGTGTGAACCTGGAGTTAAAGGGGAGGAGAGGTTCAGTTTCTGGCCTTCCCCTCAGTTTTTCCTCTCAGTGTGGGATCTCTGACAAACTTCTCAGCATTTCTTTACTCTATTCCATAGGAGAGGGTCAGAAGACATCAGAGATGACCCCACCTTTTCTTAGCACAGCACCAACCTCACATCAGCCAAGGGAAGCCTCTGCCTTCAGTGCAGTGACTGCTGCCATTCCTGAGATAAGCCTGGAGAAAAACTTGACTGCTGCCACACTCAATGCCACTGGAGACCACTCTACAGACATGGAGGATTCCTCCATCCCTACCACCCCCATGGTGGGCACCAAGGCAGAGACACTGCAGGCTTCCACCACTGCCAGCGCTGGGGACGTCACCGTTACGCAGCGTGAACACCACAACATGATCTTGTCAGTCAACAGCAGCACTGAAATCCTCTCCCCTATGCCAACTGCCAGCACTCTGGAAGAAAACCAGCCTCACCAGAGGGTCCCTGAGCCTTTCAACTCAACTGAAGAAATGGAGGAGGCCAGTAGTGCAACCCCCACGCCTCCCCTGAGCAGTGTGCCAGGTGAGGTTTTGCCTTTTCTGCCTGTGCAGAAAGTCCTGCTCCAATGATGCACAACCTGGAAACTCCTGTGAACTCTCAAGGCCAGTTCAGTGGAGCTGACTTGCGGAGCTGCTCTTAATTCAGCATTCACTCTGCAAACCTCATTAGTTATGGTATTAATTGTGCTGGCTGCTTTCCGATGAGGACATTGATTGTGTGCAGGGATGTCCTTTATAGACCGCATCCAAAACAACATGCTTCAGCAGTGCTACAGAGCTGGGCTCATCCAATACCAGAGCTGGGGGCTCAATAGGAGCTTTCTCTGCTGCAAGCAGAATGGGGCAGCACACCCTCCTTTAAACAAAGCATGGAGGGGCAGGCACAAGCATCAGCCCATCCATCTCTGGGCAGCCATGGGAACCCTTACCCTACCTCCAGATCCTTCCTAGGCAGCGTGAGGACTGGCTGTAGGTCTGTGATCCCAGTCTCACCCACTTGGGGCCTGCCAAGCTGTCACACATCCCTGATGCAAGGCAGCTATTGATTGACCATTGATGTGTGTGGTGGTCATGCACAACCACATCCTTCACCCTGGCTGGTGTCACGGGGTCCTGCTGTTCTGTGATACACAGGCACATCATCACAGGGATGATGCTACTCAGTCCCTGGGCAGCCCCCTCTGTGGTCCCTGTAAGGAGGGAAGAGAGACCTTTCCCAGTCTCTTGCTCAGGGGTGATCCTCAGCTCTGTGCAGAGCTGTTTTGAAGCTACTCTGCTTGTCCTTTGTCCCCAAGAGGACAGGACTTGTAGGCCCAGCTGAGGTTAGCTGATATTGCACATTGGCACATACGAAAAATAAGAGGACTTTCCAGGCACTGTGGCTGTGCTATAAAATCTGTTTGTTTCTCAAAGGGTTGTCAGTAAGCTGTTTTTCCTGTAGTCCCAGCCGTCTTCCTTACAACCTTGCTTACATCTTGTCACAGAACAGTGCACTTGCACTTTATTATTAGAAATAATTGCTTGGTTCTATTTTGCAGCAACAGATAACAGCTCTCAGCCTTTTGGTGGGCAGACCTTGGGACCCACAGAAGCAAGGTCTGAAACCAGGCCAGGAACAAGCCCTGTGGGTACCACAGAGGAGAGCACCACAGAACCCAGAACCTCCTCTGCTCCCATCTCAACCACAGGGAGCATGTCCTCTGCTGTTGCCTCCAGTACTGTGACAGCGAGACCCCTTGTGACCAGCTCCACGTACGCTAGCACAGCTGCCATCCCCACCAGCACACCTACACTGGAGCAGGCATTAGAGCCCATGCATGAGAAAGCTTCTGTACTGGATGTTGGTGATGATGAAAATCCAGGTAAATGCTTTGCTTTTGTTCCTGCTCTTACAAAGGGTTGGGGCTACCTCAAATTGCCCCTCAGTTGTACTGAGCAGAACCAGCAAAGACAAGGCTGTGCTACTCCAGCCTTGAAGGCTCTCCTTTGGCCTCATTCCTTGGTATCCTTGCAGAGCTACCCAGTTCCCCTTTGGCTGATACAGCGAAGGCTGATCCCTTGGTGATCACCGTGATCTCTGTGTTCATTGTCATGGTGGGCATCCTAGGCCTAGTGGGCTTCCTGAGATACCGCCAGCACAACAGCCGCATGGAGTTCCGGCGCCTGCAGGACCTGCCCATGGTGAGTAATGCCTTCAGCCCAGCCTGACATGGTCTGGCTTGCTACTGGCTGCTCTGCAGTTCCCCTTCTACCACATTAGTAATGCCTTGGGTATTTGCAGCAGCATGAATGCTGATCACAACTCCTGTTCCCTCTTAGGTCCCTCTCCTTCAATCCAGGGTTTGAATCAAGACAGCAAGTCTCAAGGTTGGCCACTAAAGAAGCTCTCTGCCTTTCCCTCACTCTGCAGGGGAATGCTAAGAGGTTAAATAGAGAGAGGAAGGGGAGCTGCACCCCAGCTTCCCCTGAAATGACACCTTCCTAGCTGCTCCTCCTGTATTCTTGATATACGCGCTTTGTGACGCTAACAAAGCAGATTCCATTCTCTGCTCCAGCAAGGTTGTCTGTCTGTCTGTCTGTGTTTGAGCTTCTGGAGATATAAAAGCATATGAGGGTTTGAGAGGCTGCATTAGGTCTGGGGAAGATGCAACTAATTCACTGTGCTTTCTGAGACAGAGGAGTACCGATTCCCTTCTGCAGCTAGCAAGCAAGCTGATGCTGTTTCAAGCTGAGTGGAGTTTTCCACAGCCAGGGTTTGCCACATCTCTGCAGCAGGCAGGCTCTTCCTGAATGCACCTCTTCTCTCCAAAAGCTGCAGCAGGAGGAAAGAGTGACAGCCCAAGGAATTGCACAGGGACAGCATTTAGGAGGATTGCTGGGCAAATGACCACACTGTGACAGTGTGGATGAGAAGGCTGTACTGCCTGCACAACACTCTTCCAGGCTGGGACTGTGTGCCACCGTGCAGACTTCTCATTAAAGCACACTCTTCTCTGCTTCTAGGATGACATGATGGAGGACACCCCTCTCTCACTCTACAGCTACTAGGGAACCAGGCTGTCCTCTGCCTGGCCGGCTGAACTTCCCAGAGGAGAAGGCCTTGAGGACTTCTTGAGGTCCCAGACGATCTGCTGAGGAATGAGGGGCTGTGATTTGCACACAACTGAAAGATCCTTTTCAGATGGCTTTTGGTTTTAGACAATTTTCAATAGTTCAATGTTGAAGTTTTATGCTGAGAAACAGAGCCCAAGTCTGGCCCTTTCCTCCAAGCTCTCCTTGAAACCATGCCCTGAAGAGGTGCCTCCTCCTTTTAGTGTGGTGACCAATTAGCCAAGACAACCTTTGCCATCATGTTCCACATGGAGCTCTTCTGTCCATCTTGGTGGCTGCTGCTTTCAAAGGAGGTAGGCAAGTGATCCATACAAGAGCTCTTAACACTGGTGGTGGTAGCACAGTGCTAGCAAAGGAGACTGCTGTTTTTTGAGGGAGCCAAGGATGTGGAAAGCAGTTGTCTTGGGCTCCTTCTTGTTCTGTATTTTTAAGGTTGTTTGGTTTGGGTTTTTTTCTTGCACTTTTTTTGTTCCTGTTTCAGCTTTATTCCCAGGGTTGGCACAGCCCATCCTGAAACACCTACCAGGAGGATGACAGACTGCTCTGCATCCTTCCTACATGCATACCTTTTCTCTTTAACCAGGGAAAACAGTTTTGTGGCCACTGGAGAAGTGCCCTTGCTACTTGATGTTGCTTTGAAGTTGCTGGGAGGAAAATGAACATAATTTTAGCTTAACAGGGCTTGATAGGACTCAGTCTGTTGCAATTAGACACACTAATTTGGTCTCACCAAAATTAGGAAACCGTGTCTCCTATACTTGATGCCTTTAGCATATGTGTAAACTCTGCCCAGGCTCAGTGAATGCTTTAGTCTATTTCTCTGCCTGGATTGACACTTGCCTTTCCTCAGGTACCTCCCATTTTGCTGCTAGCATCTGGTTGCTGAAAGTTGTTGTACAAAACTAGTACTGCACTCTGCCTCCTCTGCTATGCAAAGTCAAAGCTCCTTTACCTTCTAATGCTGGTCTGTGTGCCAGTTGGCATCTCATCATGAGGACAGATCTTGGATGTAGGTGCCTTCCTCCCCATCCCTTTCTAGGCGTTAGGCTGATTAGATTCTGCACTTTTGCCTGAAAATATCACTGCTGTAGACTGCATCCAAGGCTCCTGAGTCCCTCAAGGAATGGACCAGAGTCTCTGAGTGTAAGTCTGAGGATCTTTTGGTGCCCTTGCCTCAGAAAGACTGTAGTGTGTATGACATGGAATTGTTCATGTAATTAACACTTGCTCCTAGTTTCTAATTCACATTTGACTGCAGGTAAAGAGAAACACATACCTTCTCTAGAGTGTTTGATTTGAGTAAGCCAGTTGCTCCCTCAGGATACAGAAAGAGATAGACAGAGGTTGTCTACCACATTGCTCTTACAAGCCTCAGTCTATCCTCTCCTTTCAGAAGCAACACTCAGTGACCCCACAGAGGACAGATATCAGCCCTCACTAGCAAAACTACCTTTTTTCTCCAGTGCTGTCATTACTTGTCTTAGCAGGGAAAGGGGAATTTTCCAATCAGCAGGTCTTAAATTATCTGCAAAGCCCAAAGATGGAGCAGAACTGGTCTGAGTCAAATAGATGAACTGGGTAAGGCAGTGGTTCCTCCTTCCTGTGCTACTACTGCCTGAAGTGGCTGACAAATGGCTGTGGTGCAGTTTGGGTTCTGCTGTTGGCTTTGGCCTTGCATCTGTTTATTGTAAGGATGCCCATTAAAATAGGGAAGAGGGTTAGTTCTCTCCTACTATTACTGCATGAAAATTAAAGGGCAATTGTCACAACTCCAAAGTTTTTGTATCAAGCATTGTCTGTGCAGAGCAATCTCCCTAGCTACAGAGTCGTTTCCTCTGCTGGAGGGCAGGGTGCTACTGGTTTTTGGCACAAAGAGAGGCAAGTTACTGGTGGAAAATAGACTCCATCCTGGCTGGAACTGGTGCAGGCTGGCAGAGCTGGAAAGTGTCTCTGCACACAACGGAAAGGGCAGGGGCTGGTTGTTCTGGTTTCCCATGCATCACTGTCCAGGGGAAAGGGGTGAGGAAGAAAACTCGCCCAACACCAAAGTGCAACTTTCTTTGTAAAATATGTTAATAGTGGATTTTTTTTTCTGCAATAAAGTTACAAATGCCAAAGGTGTCCTGGTCCTTATATTTTCGTTGAAAACATCTAACTGAAAAGTGTGTGTAGATCACAATGAATCCTGTGATAGATAAACAGCAGTAGTCTGGGGTAGGAAGACTCACATAGCTGGTGAAAATGCCAGACAGCTACAAATCAGAGCTCAAAGGGTTCAGAAGGACACCACCCCCTGCTTGTGTTGCTTCTTGTCAGGGTCATTCCCTGTCTGGGTTCAATGAGATTAATTTCTATGCAGTCAAATCAGTTTAATTCTCTTTCAGAGAACCACACTAGACCAAATAATCTAACATAGACCTTTAGACTCTGTTCCTTTGCCTCTGATTGAAGATGCCCTTATTCTCATTTGTTGTCAACTGTAACCCCAAACTGTATTTACAGAAATATCCTGAAAGCCAGCCTAATCCAAACCTTAGTAGCATCATCTGTCATGCTTCTTTCTATAGTACAGAAAACAAAGTAAATTGAAAGGCACGTGTTTTTTGTGTAACATTATAGCTGTTTTGAACTCTTCTCTTTGGAGCTTGGACCAACATGAAGGTAAGCATTTGTGGTTTGTTTCAAAAGCCCAGCTCTTGCTACAGACCTGATAAGAGTCTCTCCTGAGCTGTTACAATACCTCAGCAAAATTACCCAGCCTATGTCGTAGACTGTGTTCTGAGATTTTCTACTGCAAAAGCAAAGTACAGCGAATGAAACTACTCTATAAAAGCAAATCTCTGGAAGATCTAGAGCAAGGGGAAAGCAAACAAAGACTTCATAGCCTAGCAAAGTCCTTACTCTGAATAATCTGAAGACTTGCAAGTGAACTCTAAACCCTGCAGAGATTTCAGTCCTGTTCCAACATACAACCATACAAAACAAAAGAGCTAAGTAACAGAACAAACATGCTAGAACTAAGCCAGTCTCTTCTCAGGCCTGAAGTCAGCATCATTCTAGTGGTTGATGTGGAGTTTCCTCTGTTCTGCCTTTTTACCACCAACCCTACTCAGAGCTGATTCATTCTTTGCAGAACAAACTGCTAAGAGGTAGCACAAGGCAGATCTGCATTAGCCTGACAGGCAGCAGCAGGACAGGCTCGTGCAGGCAGCCACTCTCGGGAGGCACAAAGCTGACTGCCTTTGCCCAGCCAAGTTCTGACTTCCCAGGCAGGTGAAGTAGTCTCTGAGTGGCCAGGATTGAAGAGGGACCATGGGCAGTTGTGTGGGCTTCATCCTTATGAGCAGCAAAGCAGACTGACAGAACCAGAAAACAACTGCTGCCAGTTTCTGCATGTTTCCTTGAACACTGCTCTTGCTGTTCATGAGGTTTAGTTTAATGCCCCCTAGGCTAAGGCACAGTTATGCTATTAATTAGCAAGAGGATGAGAATCAATCAAATCACATTTAAAGCTAAATAGGAAGGAAAGAAACCCAGATAAAAGCAGAGTCTGTGACCCACCTGCCTTCTCTGCCCTCCCCTCATCTTTCCAGACTCATGTTTTGAAGGGAAGGGGATCTAAGCAGATGAAACATGATAGTGCTAGAGCTGCTGTGCCAAGGGCAGGGCTACCTGTGCTATGTGCCAGTTCTTTGCCCATTCAGTTGT
Organism: Psilopsiagon aymara; assembly: GCA_024733675.1. Taxonomy (NCBI): domain Eukaryota; kingdom Metazoa; phylum Chordata; class Aves; order Psittaciformes; family Psittacidae; genus Psilopsiagon; species Psilopsiagon aymara. The sequence goes on from JANRGW010023281.1 coordinate 16,482, forward strand.
CCTCCACAGCTAAGTGCCTGGATTTTATAGAATCATAGAATAGTTTGGGTTGGAAAGGACCTTGAGATCATCAAGTTCCAACCTCCCTGCCATGGGCAGGGACACCGCACACTAGATCATGTCACCCAAGCCTCTGTCCAGCCCGGCCTCAAACACTGCCAGGGATGGAGCAGGGAGTTTAGCTTTCAATACTGTGTGTTTTCACCATCCTGTCAAATAAGGCCTACAGGTAGTGTTCGGAGAGAGAAACCACTGTGAGGAGCCCTGGAGTGTACAAAGCAGCACGTAAGACCGACAACCCCATGAGCCTCTCCCATGGATAACAGCCCCATCTGCTTGCTACCACTTAAAGCAGAATGAAAAAGGCATTGTGCTGATCCAGAGAGCAGGAATGCAGGAACAAGCCAGGAAGGCAGAGCAGTAAATTTCCAGTAATTAAGGCTATGAAATGATGACCTGGGAAGCTTTTAGTAGCCAGTGTTGTTCTCATACCCAGGAGACAACAGAAAATTCCTACTGTCACTTCCCAGACACCTAGGAAGGAAGGAAACAGGATGCTGCAGGCCTCCACATTATTTATACTCAATTTTCTATTACTACATTCAATTCAGTATAAATGTGGATTTGTCATGGGGGGAGGGGGAGAGTTTTTCTAAACTACCTCCTGAGGCTCTGCCAAGGATGTTCACAGCTGCTGCTACCTCTGTCTCACCACATAGAGAAGTGAGAAAGGGATCTTCTCGCTTTTCTCTTCCTTCCATCCACCACAAAGCAAATAGAAATCATGCGCTTCCTGTGCATAAACCAGCCAAATCTGTGGTCCTACTGCTACACAGCTAAGTGATAAGCAAATCTGTAAGACCATGACTGCTAATATAAACGTTCCCATCACTGTTAGGCCCCAAAAACTGTTTGTGGTTTGTTTTTTTTCTTAATTCCCCCAAAACTGTAAGATAACGAAGGCCTTTAAACTCCCCCATCCACCACATTTGAATGAAGACTCTTTGTCATTCTAATGCTACAGGGGATGTGTTTCCTCACAGACATGAGAAAAATCAACCTTCACCCAAAGCACAACTTCAGAACACTCTCAGAAAATAAAACACTTAGTCTCGCCCAGAAGAGGACTTTCTAATTGTGGCTGGTGTTCCACAGCCTGCAATCCAGAACCCCACCACAGCTGATTCTGCAACATTGGTAAGCTTTTATAAGAAATCATTAACTATTACATGAAGGAAGCACAAATAGGGTGGTAGACAGTGTCAAATTTGATAGATGTGTGCATTTTAAACACAAACGGATCGATGTATTCATCTGCTTGACAGCCTGCACAGCCTTCCTTGTGCTTGTTCCCACTTCCTGTCTAATAAACACACTTATACAGTCAGCACAGGTCTGCTTCACGTGCACCAGCAGTTTAACAATGGTTAGCCTCAGCTCCTCTCTAATATTGTTTCTTTTGAAAGACCCATCAACCAAATAACTCCCTGAACCACAACACCAGCTTGATCCTGATCGGCAGACAGCGGCCACAGCAGCAAGAAAATGACTGTAAGAAAATAAGTATGTGTTTGTACTGTTCAGCTCCCTGTTTACAGGTAGACCCAACCCCCCACCCACAGTTCAAATAAAGAGCTAAGTTACCAGAAGTACCCTCCCGGTAATAAAACAGGTCTCCCTGTGATGAACTGCCCAGAATTAATATATCCCTGCAGCAGAAGCCTTTTGCTAGTGCTCTTTGAACTATAATGGAACATCTGTTGACAATCTCCCGCAGGGTAACTTTTCCCCCCACCCTGTTTTAATCCTCTGCCCTTCAGAAGTACTTTTGCTCTGAAATTAGACACATCAGTTGCCACAGGATGACTCTCAGAAGCATTTGAGTGTTTCCTTTCACGCTGGGCTTTCTTGGGAGCTGCAGGAAGGGGGATCAGCACTCAGCCCTGTTCAGTGTGTTTTCTTACAAATGTGCTCTTATGTCTGAATTGCAGAAGCTTTCAATAGTAAACTACAAGTTCTGCTTAGAACAAGACAAGGCTCACAGGTTCTGGAACATGCCTTTCAGCCAGGTTTAGGTACTCATTTAATTCTAAGAAAGGTTTTACTGGAGACAACTGCAAAATTAGCAGTTTTCCTTTATGCTAATTCTGGCTGTGCCTTCTGATCACACATGCAGACCAAGCTATTAACATGATCATTGCTTCAGTTTCTCTGATAAGCTTGGGGGCAGAATGAGAATTCGGAGGTGGAAGGCAATGGTGCACAATCCTATTTGTGTCTGGCTAGTAGAAAGAGATGCCATTTTCAAAAAGGGCTGAGAGAAGCTCTAGGAAAACAAGTTCCCTTTGTTTTACAGAGTGTAACCTGCTGGACCGCACTGAGTGATAGAGAATTGGTCATTTGCATCCTGCTCAGTTTGTTTCTTGGATGCATTAATTCACTTTCCAGCCTACCTTCAGTCACATCCAAGCCACTCAAGCAGGGGTTTATGTCATGGCCATGATCTGCCAATGGCTGTTCACACATTCAGGTCCACTCTAAGAAGTAGAGTTGAACTCTGGGAAGCAGCTGTTCACTGGAGAGGGAAAAGTAACCGATCTCAGTCTGAACTTAAAAGCAAAAGCCATGATTTATGCAACTGAATGAGATGGAGGTCACAGGAGCATCCTCTGCCCCTGTGTCTCATCTTGATCTATGCTCAAGCCTCCACTTGATGACTCCTACTGCTACTCTCAGCACTACCAGTCTCTACCTGCTTTTTAAACCAGCCCTAAACAAGCTGTGCTGCCCCCCCCCCCCCAGTATCCTGAGTCTGTGCCACATCCCAAGGTCCTTTGTATTGACTGGGAAGTAGGCAGCAAAGAGAACAGCATACATCTGTCTCCTTCACTGTCCCATCTGCTAGACTACAAAGCATTCACCATCAAATAGGCAGTGGTCTTCTTTCCCCACACTCTCAAGGCTTTCTGAACTCAGTGTCGTTCATTCACCATTTCCCTTCTCCTTCACCAGCTCGCAATTCTAAAGTAAGTTCTCTCAGAAGAAAAATGAATAAAAAAATACAAACCACATTAGGAAATTTTACCAGGCCCCTTTTAGCCACTTCATTCTCAAAAACAAACCCAGCAACCTCTCATTTATGGTGGCTGTAGAAGTTTCTGTTCAAAGAACAGCATTTCTTACTCCGTTTGAGCCATATAAGAGGAAGCAATTTACCAGCACTTGTCAAATCAGCCACTCCGTATTAGATCCTGTCAGAGTAAAAAATTGGTCAGTCTATATCTGTTCTTGCTATGCAGAGTCTCCCTAAATGGCACAATCTAAGCCCAGCTATATAACCCAGAGCTTTAGCTAGCCAACAGCTTAAGCAATATCCAGCATAACCCAAAACTTGCAATATACTAGTGCAGAATATTGGAGGGGGTGGAACATTTGAAGGCATCAGTAGAGACAACACACACACTTTTCTCAATGTGTTCTGGTCCACCAAGTAAGAGAGAGCTCAGAAGACAGGACTGTACAGTCCATCCCACGGGAGGGAATTTGCTGACCCTTGAGGAAATTCCACAATACAGACAAGTACCACAGCATCTCTCCCACTGCAAGCTAGCTGGCAATAGCAGAAGCTGATTGAGACACCACAAATCAGGCCCTCCATCAGTGTCTGTCACCTTGAGTGAAAGAACAGAATACACACCACTGTGTTGTAATGGCACAAGGCGTAGGTTTAAGGAAGAGTGAAATGACAGCCAGCATTTCAGGTCTTGGGTAGAGAGTGGGACTGGGCAGATCTGTGAACGACTTCTCAAAGTGGCTATTTCCCTTTCTTTACTTGCCTCCCTTGGGTCAGACTCACACCTTATAGCTTCCAGTTTTGGGAAATCCAGGTAACAAACAACTCAAGAAGAGTTTGCCTGCCTAGGGAAGTCAATATCCTTTCTATCTTTTACTTGTTCCCTGCAGTAAAGAACACATCTTTCAGTTAATGTTAAAGGTCATGCAGCTTTAGTTCAGGCAGGCTGTCAGACAGCTCACTGCTGAGGTCACCTGCTCTGACTATTTCCAGCCTCTTCTCCAGCACTGCTTCAGCTCAAAACACAGCATGGAGATATCTTTACAATCTACACCAACAGAACAAAGAATTAGCCTTCCACAGATTTCTTACCCAATATGCCAGCCCCAACGGCAGACTATGTCTAGCTTCTCCAGCACTGCCCAGTGTGGATTGCAGTCAGTATCAAACTCTAATAAAAAACATCCTCATTCATCCTCTGTGGAAACAAAGAAATACCAAGAAGCATCCTCACAAGCTACATAAACTCAAATAAAAAGAGGTGCCTATGTAAATGAATCATGGTTCCAAGTGTCCTAGTAAGCTTCTAACACAGCTACTGCATGCCCCTGCTGTAATATAGGCCAGGGTTTCTGATGCTACTACAATATAAATATTTACTACTAACACTAAGCAACAGGTAACTATCTGCTTTGTATTAAATAAGGGGTACTGCTTGAGCATTTGATCAGTAAAGCTCTATGTATTAGTCCCTACCTGGCACATGCCTCAGAACAAATGTTAAAGAGAAAAACTTAACCCTTTGATGGGACATAAAGACTCCTTAGGCATTGTCCTAACAGCAACCTGATGTGTTAGGACTGCATCTAAAAAGCAGTTAATTGTAGCACGTTTGCCAATGAAGTCTGAATCAGCAGGATTAGTAAATTGGAAAACCAGAACACAGAGCAGTTTAATATGCCTTACAGCCTCCATTCACAAGAATCTTAAGAATCTTACTAAAGTAGGGCATGATATTTTTTTCTTTTAAAGGAACATTAGCCCTTTGTTCCTGATTTCCTTTAATGCTAAGTGCTAATGCAAACACAAGGGGCTTTTATATCCTAAAAGCAAGGCATAAATCCAAAAGGATAAAGAGGCTGAGAGACAAACCGTCCTGAAGTGAGCAATTTTCACCTTCCTAATCTCATTGGCTGTGTGTCAGAACCAAAACAAAAATGGAGCCACATTAAAAAGTGGTACCTTGGCACTGTCAGAGGAAGTGATAAGTATCATAATTGGCCCTCACATGCAGTTTTACATTATCCTGACACAAAACGAGGAGGGAGGATGAAAGAACAGACACGCACGCACATGTTACCTCTGTCCTGGCACAGCAATAGTGCTCTCAAAGCAAAGTTTTAAATGCAGCCCAGGTGGTAAGCCGCTACTCCAAATTGTACTGCTTTCCTGCCTTTAGGTGCCTAATACTCATCCCTACCAGTAAAACTGGGCACAAGGAGTGCCTCTAATCAAATTATCTGTATGACCTCTGGAATGCCCTGAACAGTAGACAGGTTCTGCAGACCTCTGTCATGTGCATTACTGTGGAAAACTCTGCTAGAGTTCTTCAGATCCTGAGGGAGCAGGAATCAGCCACGCTTACCTTCAGGCACCTGGATCTCTGCAGCACTGGAAAGCTCATCAGAGCTGAAGTGTCTGAGGTGGAAACCTCACCCAAAGATGCTGAAAACCACTCTGGCTCTCTCAGCAAGTTCTTCCTTCTCTCTGAAAGAAATGAAGCAAGCAGCAAATTAGGTCAAAAGTTCAAGGATGAACTTGCTGAGCCTAAGCCTCCACTGTCTGCCTTTTGTGACACCTCTTATCCCTTGGAGAAACCACTGCTATTCTGATTTAATAGCATTTTACTTATTCTTGCATGATATAAGCAGTGGCATGAGGCAGCACAAAACAGGTTCCATGATACACAAACCTAGGCAGGAAAACACATCGGCAAAAATACTCAGGAACTGGATTTCATCTGTCTTTGACACCAATGGCTCCAACCAACCCCACATCATGTAGATTTAAAACATGAAGAATGGGCTCATTTCTGCTCAAAGCCACAGCTACAATGACAAACCCTTCCAATACAGGGCTCAGTTTGTGCTGGAAAGGCACATCAGGACACTTGACCCGACCATGAGATCTCCAAAGCAAAGGGAGGTTGGAATACCACGCCCCCAAGTGTTAGTATATTGGAGTAAGGGAAGAATAGTTTCTATGATCCCTGTCTTTTCCTGCAGGCTCACTGGATGGCATCTCCTTCAAGAACAGATTTTTCACTTGATCTTTCAGGTCAGGGACTATAGAGCTAATTGAAGCAAAAGGGTAGTAACACTGACAGTCCCTTTAAGTTTAGCAATGCCTGTTGGAGCAATTATTGGTATGGGGATGGGGTGGGAACCCCTTTGTCAGGGTTTCTGACAGTCATATCCCCTAGCAGCAGAGGGCACTTCTGCTGAGCAATTCAATTGTGCTTTCATCAGAGGAACAGTCTGGCAGCAGAGCCTCTGCCTCCCCACCAAGCCCTGTTCACATTGTTATCTCACTTGTGCCAGCAGGATTTTGTCCTGCAGCAGCACTGTGATGCACACACTGCTTCGGGGGAAAAAATAATTAACAAACCAAAACGATGTCACACTCGTTAGAACCAGCTCAGCTCCTTGATGGGATTTACAGCACGGCAGCATCTCAGGGGGCAAGGCGCTGCAAGGGCAGGGCAGGAGAAAGCAAAGAGGTGGCACATTTTAAACTGATGTTGACAGCACAGACACATCTCATGAAATCACAGCTTGACAAGAGGTGGGAGAGCGACATGAGGGAAGGCCTTAGGCTTTTAAAGAAAGAAATAGGGAATCAATATTCAATTACAGTAGAACTGCAGTGAAGCTCCATTATTGAAAACATCTCACCAAGTTCTTTTATCAAAGGAAACCCAATAATAGAGCTACATTGACCTACACACTCACCAATATTTCCTCACTTTATGGTCAAGAGGAAGAAAGATCAGAAAAAAACATACAAGGAATTAAGATATCCTTAAACTCTATTTCAGATAGCGAATTGCCATGAGTCTTCAGACTATTTTTGTGGCTCTCTCTCCAGCTCCTACCTAATGCAGAGCAATAGTTCTTTAACAGGATCAGGAAAAGGTTTCAAGAGCTGTGGATGAAATGCAGCAGGAAAGTCCTTTATTTTATATGCAGGCCAACATTGTGTCCTGGTGATACTTATTTACTGTTCTGGAGAACACAGAAGATGAAAGAACCTTTCTGCATGAATACTTTATGATGACATCAAATCACCCTGTAGGTCTTGTGACATCAGCATTAGCCTGAGAGAGATGAATGGGAGTGTTGTGGTTTTCCTAATAATAAAACCAACCAAACCCATACCGGGGACACAGACACTTCACAGAGACGTTGCTGCCTTCCCCCAGGGGAGTGATGCATATTCTCTGGATGCTGTTCTACTGTTGCATAAAGCTGTACGGGGAAACAAACACTGGGAACAGTGACATGAATCCTCAGCTAAACCTGTGACAGTTGGGATATATGGCAGAAGGGGTTGGAGAGAGGATACAATTAAAGAGAGCCAGAAAGATCTAAGCATCCTCTACAAGGAAGCTCTGTTGTCACTCATTTTGTCCAGGCAGCAGGTCAGAGCCCTCAGGTAGAGCTGGGAGAGAGCAAGGGCCATGACTGCATAGGTTAGAGGCACAAGCAAAGTCAGTTCCCACCAGCCAAGCATGGTGAGAAAGGAAAGTGAGGATGACTGGGGAAACTGGGAGAGTTAGAGCTTAGGCACCTCTTCTTGGAAGGACTGAGTATTATTTCCAGTCAATTCAGCAAAACCAAGTAAGGTTCTGTCCAACTAGCAACCAGTGGAGCACATGGAGCCCACCACTGCCCTGACAGAGAGCTTGGGCAGGGACAGAAACACTCATGATTAAACAAGGCAGATGAGATGGCTCAGAGAGGCTGTGAGCTAACTCAGTTCCCGACAGCTCAGCTCCAAGGGCAGCTGTGAAGGGAACAGCAGGTACCTATTCTCAACACCCACATGCAATAAGCTGAAGGTGATAACCTCCAGGATATAAATGTCTCAATAACAGAGGCTGCCGCTTCACCCTAACTGTCTGAGAAGGACTGAATGCTTTGCCTGCACTAAGAGAGTTTATCTCCAGGACAGGGCAGACACTTCAGCCATACCCACTTCAAGCTTTACCAATTATGGATTTAATCACAAGATTTAAACAGACCTCACCTCACAAAGCTGACAAATCTACTACCTTCAGTATTAGCAAAGCCAGTACTGTGCTAGCCATGGAAATGAACTGTGCTCCACAAGACAAATACTCTATCCAGGCCTGTACAAAGGCCAGTTGGTAAACAAGAACAGCAAGATCAGTCCCCAGCATCTCTGAGCTTGCCAATCCAGCCCGTGAAACCGGACTGCAACAGCAAGAGCTGTCCTGCAGAGCTCTGGACAGCCACCAGCCAGCAGCACCCTCATGTGACACACGCCTGCAGCAATCAGGCAGTTAATTCCCTTGAAATCCAAGAGCTGCATTTGTCACTGCAGTATGTCCCAGGCATGCACGGACCTGGGCAAACCCCCAGATTCCCTGAAGGTATCCCCTCTACCTGATGTGGCCAAGCTTCTGTTGGGTGCTCCACAGTTCCAGCCTGAGTTTTACTGAGCTGTAAGATTGTGCTTTGTGGATAGCACCTGTGAAAGAAGGGACAATCACTTCCAAGCACGCCCCAGAGGCAGCCTGTGATACAGCACACCAGCATTAAACCCTGCAGAAGAATCATGTTCAGATGAGGCCGGAAAAACTGAGAATATAGGAGAGAGCTGGACGTAGAACCTGCCACCAGCGCCGAACACTTAATATTTCCTGCACCAAAGGTAATGCTTGGTTTCTGTCTACGCTTCTGGGTTCAGACCACAATACCTGGCATGGCATACCAGGCTAGCCCCTTCAGCAGGAATTCATTTCTACAGGTGGAATAGAGTGTTTTCCCCCACAGTGCCCACCCTACAGTGCAGTTGAGAGCATGCTTCCACCTCCACTTGGGAAGCAGATTACAAACCCTGTTTGCGCAAGATCCTCCTGCAGCACAGGGTTTCCAGAAGAATGGCAACATGCTGCTTGGTGCAAAAGATATAGGCCAGTTGTCAGCCCTACTCTCATTTAAACCCTTACCTCTCAGCTCTGTCCATTCCCTATTCCTCTCCCATCAAGTCTTTTCTGATTATCCCTTTTGCAAAGGTCATCGTTTCTGCAACAACTGGAAGAATGACTGATTTCATTCTGGCTGCAGTAATATCTGTTCTATCAGAATACATACAAACACTTGTCTTTTCCCTCCACTTAGTACCTATTTTGAAGATACCTTTCTAACTGCCCTCTATCATTCAACATTGGAACAGGAAGGCCTGTGAGGCAGAAAAGGCACTTGCAGAGCACCCTGAACATTGTAGTACCACAATTCTAGTGGTACTGCAATACGTAATAATGAATACTTCCTCTGTTGCAGCAGCAACAGCATTTTCCACTCTGGCTACTATTCATTAAACTCTTTATACACCTATTTCAACACTCAGGTCTCCTTCACAGATCTCAGTAGCAAAGCTTGCTCATTCCAACGGTAGGTCTGCCATATAGGTTCAAACCATCAGTGTCAGATTTTGAATGGAAGAGGTGTGACTATAAAGCAGCCCACCATGCAGTGTCAACTTTAAGTTCTCTTAACTTAATCAGTTGCAGACATCTGGCTCAGTAGTTCTTCCTCTTGTTGAGCTGCGCAGTTAAACCAACTTGACCTCATGCAGACCCAGAGAAAGGCCCTGGCTAACCTACATCCTGCACCTGATTTTCTGTTTCTCTATTGCCAGGCAAAACCTTACAGAACTCTCTCCACCCACATCTCTCCCAAGGCAAAGGGTGGATTTAGAGGCTGCAGGAAAGCCCCACGCATGTTCTCCCACAGCTCTCCCAGAGCACAGCATGGAGTCACAGCATGCCAGCCTTGCGTATTTACTTCTCCAGCACTGCCTGTTCAGCAGTGTTCCCTGGTTTCATTTTCCCAAACAGAGATCCTCAACTATAATAAACTATAATGAACACTACAGTGCTTCCCATAGGGGCTGTTTTTGCTGGACCACTTAGGCAGCAGCAGGCTGTGCTGTGCAGAATCAGAGCCCTGGCCATGCAAGGAGCAGAACACACCACCACTCACTGACTTCATGCTGCAGTTGCTTAAACTCTTTCCTCACACACTCGTCACTTTGTCAAAGCAGTTTTTCCCTGGGAAAGTGGGAAAAGTTACATTTTCCTCCACTACCTCCCCTATACCAGCCTTGAATCTACAAAGGTCTTAGCACTGACATCTCATTTATTTCTTGTGGACTGTTGGCACTGGGATACAAATGAGACACACAATCTCCATACTGGTGAGAAGCACTTGCTAGTTGGAGCATTCATCTTTCAACTCTGCTGTCCTTGTCAAGAACGCCAAGCTGCTTTACAATCACCGAGCATCCTTTCTCTGTAACAGCAAACAGGACAGGCAGGAGGTATTAAGGCCCCAGTATAGCTCTTCAGTTGCTGGGACAGAAGGGATAAGAATAGGATCAAGGAACACCCAGTAAGATTGTTTTAAGGTTAAGTTCCATACCAGTCACTGACAGAGTACAGCAGTAGCCCAAGAATTCCCCTCTGCCACTATGTGATATGCTCAGCAGACCACAAGAACCCCATCCTCCTGGACCACTATATTCAGACAGAAAAACAGGCAAGATATCAATTAAAAATACATATATTTGACCTAACCACCCTCAAAGGCTTCTGTGGTGGTTTAAGCCCAGCCATAACTCAGAACCACACAGCCTCTCTCTCACTCTCCCCCTTCCTACCCCCTGCTCCTGGACCGATGGGGAGGAGAATCAAAAGAATGTAACTCCCATGGGTTGAGATAAGAACAGTCCAGTCAGTAAGGTATAACACAAACCACTACTGCTACCACCAAAAATAATCATGATAAGGGAAACAACAAGGGAAGAGAATACAACCGCTTGCCACCTGCCAACCAGTAGCCAGCCTGACCGAGCAGTGATCTAACCCTTCTGGGTGACTGACCCCAGTTTATATAGTGGGCATGACGTGCTGTGGTATGGAACACCTCTTTGGCTGTTTGGGTCAGGTGTCCTGTCTCTGCTTCCTCCCGGCTTCCCCTGCTCCCTGACAGAGTATGAGACTCAGAAAGTCCTTGGTCAGACTAAACATTACTGTGCAGCAACTGAAAACATTGGCATTATCAGTGTGGCAGCAGCTACTAAGGAGGAGAAAAATGACTGCTGCTGCTGAACCCAGGACAGCTTCCTCGACATGAAGCGATCTGTGTGAGAGGCTCCTGTAACCATCAGTGCTTCAGTTCCAGAACCTTTATCTTCACTGCCTTCTAGCTTCCTGATCCACTCCTGCTAGAGCTCTTTCTCCTGCTTTAGTCAAGTCACAGATGAGAGAGCGATCCAATGATCAGAGCAGATGGGCAAAACCAGATTTTGTATGAGAATAACTCCAGGAAAGAACAGAGTTAGCAGGCTGGTTCAACTTCAGAAGCTGGAAATGCAGGGAGACATGGAGAGAACAAACCTTAAATCTTACAAGGAACACTTCTGCCTTCTTCCTGCAGAGGAGTGTAAAAAACAACTCCTAGGGTTTTAGAAGACAAAAAAGGAACTCCACAAAGAAAGAGGTTTGCATATCTGAGGTAGCTGTGACCTCAAGAACTTGCAGGTCTGGTGTCCTGACACTTCATAAAACTCAGGATTAATGGCTGCTCAAGAAGTATAAAGATGACGTTAAGCAGCTATATAGCTTTGGGTAAGGAGATCCAGTCTGAGGCTTGGTCTCCAACACGGCAAATGTTGGCAGAGAACAGGAAAGCTGCAAAGAGCACACACCTTCAGATGAGGAAAGATTATCCCCTTGTTAACTGCCGTAGTGAGCAGCTCCCACCCTCAGAGGAAGGTGAGGCTTTCAAGCTGCATACAACGGACCTCGAACACGCACAGCACAAACCAAAGCAACCGCGGTTACCGGGGCCGTGAGGCACGGCCGCAGCACACCCGACCCCGCCATGGCCCCGCGCGCCTCAGCCGGGGGCTCTGAGCCCCCAGCGCGCAGTGGGGGGGAGGAGGAGGCGCACTACAGCTTCCAGAATGCCCCGCGCCGTCTCCAAGGAGACGCGGCGGTGCTGTTGGTGTCGGGGGTCACCCTCCCCCCGCCGCGCCTCCCGTGGTGCCCCGCGCGCCATGGAGCGGCGCGTGGCGGAGCGGCTCCGCGGCGCTGGCCCGGCCGAGGGGCGCCCACCCAGCCCGCCGCTGAGGGGAAGAGCCCCTCGCCTGTCCCCGCTCCGCGCCGCTCCCGCCATGGGCGGCCCGTAGAGCAGGGGGCTCGGTGGCTGGTTGCGGTGCCTGCGCGGCGGCGGCCATGGCGGTGGCGGTAGAGACGCGGCCGGAGCTGGTGGGGAAGCGGTTCCTGTGCGTCGGCGTTGGCGGCGAGGAGCCGCCGGAGAGCGGGCGCTGGCGGGCCGGGGTCATCCGAGCCGTGTCCCAGCGGGATTCTCACAGCCCCGACCTGGCGGTAAGAGCCGCGTCCTGTCCCATGCCGGGCCGGGGGGGGCTGCGGTGGGGCCGAGGTGGTGGCGCGGGGCCTGCGGCGGTGGGACGCCCCGGGCGGGTCCGGCGTGACACAGCCCTTCGCCCGGGGGATGGCTGTGCGGGGGAAGAATGCGTGTCAGCGCTCTGGTGGTGGGCACGGCTTACACGGAGCCCGCCTCGCCGCCGGGGGTCGAGGCCGGGGCGAGACGCGTCTGTTCACGACATGTGCGGCCGCTGCGCGGGGGGACGGCGCCGGCCCTGGCTCCGGTCCCCTCCGTGCCCCTAGTGCGGATGCGGCCCCTTGCCTTGCAGCTGCGTCCGGCTGCGGTGCGTTAAGGGAGGGAGAATACCTGGCCTGGCCGCCCAGGGAAAAACAGCCTGCTCCTGAAGCAGCGGGGCTTGGGCTGGGGGCGAACGTGCCTGTTCTAGGGGAATGCAGAAAGCGTCGTCATGTAGGACTGACCGACGGAGGCTAACGTGCTGGACGCGGTAGTGATCGCTGTTATTGAAAGAGTGTCATTGTTTCCCTTCCTTTTATGTCCGCTGTCACTGTTTTCCTAAGGGGTGTAGGAATGTGCGTGGAGGCTAGTGAAGGAACCAGGATATATTCTGTTGTGCTCAAACACGCTCTCGCTGGGGGGGAAACACGACCAGGATTTCCTTGGGTTAGTGTTCTGAATGCATAATTTGTAAAATGGAGTTTTATTGTGCTCCGTGGACTTCGTCGTTATTTCATTTGCGAGTTTTGTGGTCAAGCGAGTGTTAGGCTACTGCTGTGTCTCTCTTCTTCCATGATTTTTACATTATTTGGTGCTTCTGAATGCACATTTAAAAATATCACGACTATGTAAATGGACATTTCGTAGGCTGAAACCAGGAATCGCCAAATTGCGCTGGGCAATCCGTATTGCTACTGGCGAGGGGGAGGCGTTCACACCCGAGCACAGTTCAGAATGGAATGTTGCCTTTTTTACAAACTCATCAAGCAAACAATTGCCTGGTTTTGGAGGTTATTGATTATTGCTGAAAGTGCGAGTCACAAAAATGGAGAATTCTTGTTTTCATATATCCCAGGCTTTAAGCCTTGTTTTAGAATCAGAATTTATGTGACATTTGAAATGCTACTTTTTCTGCTATATTGGGGCTTGTTTATGTCCCGTCCCGTCCTCCCCCCGCTATAATTCAAGTAGCATGTTGTTCATGCCGTGTTTTATAAGATGGCCTGTGTTTTCAACCTTTGGTTATATGTGAGAATAGTCTAGAATGTTTTATTTTTAGAACCTATTTTGGATGTTGTTCCTGCAGGGTAGTATTCTCTAGAATGTATATACAATTATGGAAACAGTAAGGTTTAAGGGGCTATTTACTAACATTTACAAGTCAGAGCCATAATTTGAAAACTCTAGGGGCAGAGCTGACACAAAAAGGGCATTAAAAACAAGGCATTTCAGGGGTTGTATCTGTTATGTTAAATGGATAATGTACGCTCCCTGTCATAAGTAGTTGCTTCTCTTCCTAACTTCGCTGAGTGTTTTTTGTCTTCATATACTCTTTCATTACAGCTCTTAGTAATTTAAGGAAGAACTGTAGTGTTATAGCTGTTTTCTGAGGCAAGATGACTAAGGGTATGTTTGTATGTTGTAGTAGAGTGCTATTTGGATAGATCTGAACTACCTGAGGATCAGGATAAATGCTCCAGTCTGCACTTCAGCTTGGGTGCAGTGCGGTGCTATTGTGGCCGTATTCCTTCTGTTATTCAAGCTAGCAACACAGTGCTGCATTATGCTGTGTAGATAGATTTCTAGTCACCTAAGAGTGCTGTAAGCCTGGGAAGGTTTTGGAAATCTTATCTAGGTCTAATGAGTCACAGATTAGTGCTTACCTACTGGAGCCTCATTGACCTACTGGAGCCTCACTGAAGTGCAATATTTGGTTTTTGTCTTACCTGTTTTCTGTCCCTAAGGCACGAACAAGCATGAATCGCAGAGGGAGTGGTTAGAGGAATAAATGATAAGGTTTCTGCTAGCAACAGGTAGTTTCTGTGGGTTAAGCTCTCCTTTTCCATTTGTTAGTTCATATTGGTTGACATGAATATTCTCTTCCCTGCCCCCAATGGAGGACAGGATTATTTTTTTCAGCTAGCCTTGCCTCTGCGTGAACATTCTGAGATAGATGAGTGCTGCTCTTATCCTTCCATGGCTTTTGTTTTGAGGTGGCTTTCCCTATGAATAGCTTCAGACCCTTCTGCTGCTCATCAGTGGAGTAAAATGACAGTTCTTGTTGGCAGTTTCATTGCTGCCATAGGATGCAACATAAAAATTTTGAAATTGACTTTTTGTAAATTTTGTGTACCTCTGAGTGGATGGACATGGCAGAAGTACAGAAGATGCCCTCAGCTGCAGGAACGGAGTAGGGCAGCAGTGGGCATTGTCAAATGCTTTGCAACCAACCAAAACTGAGTTATCTCTTAATCCTGGCTTTGGAAGGAAGTATCATTACATTGTCTTTGTGTCTTTCATTCCTTAATAAGTATGACCCTCCCAGTCAGTTTCACTCAGTATAAGAGTGGGGAGAGGTCTGAGAAAAATTATCTTCCCCCAGTCTGTGAAAGCTGACATCTGAGGGGACATGAGAGCTCTCCTCCCATAGAAACCCCGTGAAGGTGAGGAGGTTATGGCATTTTGTGTGCTCCTCTGGGAAGCGAAGAGATGGTCTCCAGCTGGACAACCAGCATGTACCAAGCTTCAAACCAGGCACAGCATATGCCGCCTCTTGCTTAGCACCATACATAGTAGTTGATGGAACTGATGGTATGTGAAGGTGGATTTAAAGGCATGAGAAAGAGCTGAGTGTTAACAAAAGCAGGAGTGTAGGCATGAGTGTGGATATAGGAATATATGGATGAATAAAGAGTTTTATGAGGTGCCGGATCTTACCAAGACATGGGCAAGGTTAGAAGCAACTGACATAATTAATGTTAAGTGGCCACAGGGCTTGTAAGAGCAAATCTGCAGGAAACGGAGCTTCATTAGTTTTGCTGTAAATGGAAGTACTCATTAAATTGGGAACTCCAGACTTGAAGGCTGGACTAGCTGCTTTCTGCTGGTGAGCAGGCAAATGAAGACTCCAGTTTTCATACGGTCCTAAGTGTGCTTTGTCATTTTCATAACTAAGTAATTAATATTTTAATTGTTGAAGTTGTTGTTGTGGTATGAAAATATAGAAAAGAACTCAGTTATCCAGTGTCTTCTTCCTGATAGGTCTCTCCTATTCCATGACAGTATGTTGAATGACTCCTTACTTATATGTATTATGATTGCAGCATAGCTGATACATGGTCTGTTTCATTGTAAAATGGATATTTATTAATTTTTTTTTTTTCTAAAGAAGGGCAATGTCAAACTGTTTTCCACTATTTTACTGAAATTTTGCCTTCTGCTTTCCTGTTAATGTGCTACTAGTGAGGAATATGGTGAGAACAACTGCAAGTGCTGTTGGTCTTCCAGAAGATGAATGCCCTTGGCGTTACACACAGATACTGCTTGCTAGGATTTGGAACTCATACCTCATTCTTAGTCACTGTGTAATGCTGACAGATGTTTTAAAATACCTGCTCTACCTATACAATATGTACAATGTATAAAGTTTAATCCAGGAGTTTTCTTGATGATTTTCATGGTCTGAGTCACAACTTCATAGACCTTTTGATCTTCCATTCCTGAACATTCCTCTTGCATGACAACCAGTTATCAGTAAGAATACAAGCAGAAAGAAGTTTAAGATACGTACATGTATTTGTGTGTGTATATGTGTGTGTGTGTTTCAGTAGTCGTCGTGAGAATTCGTAACTGTTTTTTCTGCTTAAGTAACAGTGGGTGTTGCTAGAAGAAGCTGGGAACTCTGTTTTGCCTTGCTGCTGCTAACTGCTTGGAAAAGCCTGTGTACTCTCTGATTGCGGTGATAACTCCAGACAAATAAAGAAAGGGACAGGAAGAAAGAGGTGGAGTCAAAGTCATATGATCTCCCTGGGTTTGCTGTCCCAAAAGAATTGCTATTCTGGGTCACACATTGCAAAATGTGTATTTAATCACTACTGATGAGTTTTGACATGGTAATGGCAGAGGTGTTCTCTTATACTGTGTTTAAGAAGTGATTATTTAGAGGAGTAATTTATTTCTTTTTTTAATGTAAACCAAATTATTAAAATGATTTTGCTTACCAGAAGTGCCTCAGAGTTGTGTGACTTTTCATGGTCCTGCAGTTTTACATTGAGTATAATCATATAGTCAGCTGTATATTTTCTCCACATGAAAAACAAATGGGAAATAAGCTTCTAAACATGTAATGTGCAACCCTTAATAAAAAGTATAGCTGTAAGTTGTGGTGATCTGTAAGTGTGCATTTATTGATGTGGGAACTTTGCTGCCACGATGTTCATGGATTGGAAGACAGAATTAAGAATTGAGTATTTTGGTAGTCTTTAATGTTTTATGATAGGCAAATGTAACATATAGTAATTGTGCATAGGGAAATACATTATAGCAATAAATCACCATGTTAGATATCCTTCATAAAACACTAAATACTAGTGATAGTTTGAAGCAGTTGTTTGATTTTTATTTAATATTAAAAATATTAAGATACAGTAGAGAAAACAGGACATTTACAGTTTTGGTAAACTATATTTTTTAAATATCTTTGCTAATTTGCAAACAAGGAATTGTTAAAAATGCAGTATTTCTGTTAAAAACATGTAAGGAGAATGACTGCAGACTTTGTGTGTCTATTTTAGCTGAATTTGCCCTCACTTAACAGTAAAATGGAAGTTCACAAAGTGTAATCGAAACTTAATCAACATTCTATTCTAGATAACATAAAAATAATTTGAAATAATTGCTGATAATTTGGAAAAAAGATATTTTGGAGGAGTACTCCATGCACTCATAGCTTTTCACTAAAAGATGAATATAAGCTTGCTTTCACTGTGTGTGGAACTGCTCTTGTGCAGTCTTTTTAACTTGTCATAGTTGTAACATTCCTGCTTCTGCATTCCCAAACTTTATGAATGGCATATGGTTTTGTCATACAGGCACAGAATTACACTTCTGTGGGTTACATTTGTTTTCTGCCATATATTTATTTCTAGTGCAACGTGCTTTTCCTTTCCACTTGTAAGGAGAAACTGAATGCTCATAATACATTTGAGGTAATCTGATTAAAAATTAAATTGTTTTTTTCATTCTTAATTTTAGAAGTACATGCTGTGCAGCTTTTACTTGTTAACCTTGAAATAAACTGGAAGATGAGAGAAACTCTCCCATAAAAATACTGTACAAAGTAAATGCAGGAACAAGCTTTAAACTAGTGCATAGCGTGGTGGTGGATAATGGGATGTTAAAATGCTACATGTTTCTGTACCAGCATCTGGGTGAAAGATGAAGAGCAAGTTGTTGGTAAGGAGCTTGTCACGTTATTGACTCCAGAAAATGGAGATGATGCTGAAGACATGCCAGAGTTTATCACATCAGTATTGCCTTTGGATCTAGAGGAGGGATGTTGTAGGATGCATTTTGTATGTGTTTTGAATTTGGTTTGAAAGGATTGGGATAAGCTCAAAATGCAGCAGGGAATTAGACAATTTTCAGTTGTTTCTACTGTTCTTCTACTAGTACTGAAGCCAACAAGAGTCTTGTAAGTTTTGGTGCATGTCAACTAATCTTCTCTTGGCTCAGGAGTAAAGAAAACTTCCTGTTTCTTTTCTGTGCTTCTAATAAGATTGAGCTTGTCATCCTGTGCCTGATGAATGTCACCTCATCTGTCTTCCAGAGTTGCCAAGTGAAGATAGTGTTCAGGAAAGAGCGTCTTTTTCATAGTAATTGACAATGAGATTAAACAGACAAGTGCTCTGATGTAATTGATTGCAAGGATTCAATGGTTTATTCTCTGCCTCTCCTTCTTCTTTGCTTTTATACTAAAAGAATCCCGAATATGATGCAGATCAACAAGTAAATGCATACTTACACTGGTGGATTTTGAAGAAAGTTTATTTGAATGTCAAGATTGCAAGCAGAATTTAGCTGTCCTGAGCTAGGCATTAACCAGTTTATTAATTTGCTGCATAGTTGCAAAGTATGCAGCAGGAAATGAAATACGGGAGGAAGAAAGTTTGATCTTGTACTTACTTTTTTCAGGAGGCTTGAAGAAAGATGTATCAAGTATTAAAAAAATATGTGCTTTTTCCTTTTATATGCCATCCATACAAACAGTGTATTATTTCACATTTGCATTACATCAAACTTCTCTTGGTCCAGAGCTTTGTGTGAATCTTTAGAGGTATTTCAAAAATAATCAACACAAACCATCAAAAAACCAACTCACAGCAGGGCATAGCCATTGTAAAGAGTTTTAAAGAATGAGTAGTTATTTTAGAAGAAGCTGTTATTTCTGTGCACATACCAACATCTCAAAACCTGCTTGAGAACAGCATAACTGTTCTTTAATGACAAATTGAGTGAATTTTAAATGTGGTCCTTTTAAAACTTGGCCAAAAATAAGCTCAACCTTCTTCTGATCTTACTGTCAGTGATTTGTAGAGATGGTCCACCAGTGATCTTGAGTTCATCTGCTGGGATCAGGCTTGACATTCCCTTTTGGTAGGACTTGGTAAGCTGCTTCTGCTTTTGATAGAGCAAAGTAAGTATTGATCATATGGGAAGTTTACCTCAAGTTGACACCAAGGTGTTTGTCTTAAAAGAGACACTGCTGTGACGTGCTGTTATTGGCCACTTTTGTGTTTTGGGCACGGACATTCTGTGTTGCTGCAAGGATGATTTCCATCTCAGCACTGCTAGGTAGGGTCTGAGGCCTGATCTGCTTGTAACCAGCTTGTTCTTTGAAGATAGTGGAGAATTCTAAGCTAAGCTAATGCTGTGTTTCTTCGTTATATTGACTCATCCAGAAAGCTACTCTTTTTTTTTTTTTTTTTTTTTTTTTTTTGTGGTACGTAGGTTTAACATCAGCTAACTTTCATGTTATGAGAGTGAGAGTGGGGGAACTAGAAGGACCTTGTGGATTTTGCTGTGTTTTGCTTTCTAGTAATTTCTTAAAAATATTACTTTACTTTAAACAGCTGTTACTGACTTTCAGAATTGAGTGGAATAGAACATCTTAATCTGCTCATGAGGAAATTGCCTCCTTTTACATAGAGAAACTGGATTTGACCTAATTCATGTACTCAGTTCAGAGCTTTATGGGCACAGAAGGTGCCTGGCAAGCATTAAGGCTTTTTAGCTTGACCCTCCCATGGCAGCATTTTTAGAGTTTTTGGAGACTGTGGTTCCACAGACATTTCTCTTGGTGGCACTGCTGGCTTAATTTTTTTTTTAACCCTGAGCAGTTTCCTGATCCTGCTATGGCACTTCAAGCAGTTGTACTGGGGCTTAGGAGGTGGTATGGGATCAATGGAGGCAAATGGCAGAGAGTAGGTGCAGCGTAAGCTGTCGCTATTTCTGGGAGAAATGTCTCTGGACCACGGCCTGCATGAAGTAGTTGAAAACTAACTTAAATATCTTGGGGAGTTTCATTCACTGTACTGGTAAATCTGTTTTAGCTTGATCAGCTAAGGGATTCTGTATTGCAGTTGAACTAGTGGTACGTATTCATTCAGTATAAATAACTTATTCTTTCACTTGAACAAGGAAACGCATGTTGAAAACCCATAACATAATTTGAAATCTGTTGGTGCTATACTTCTTTACAAAGGCAAGTTTTGGGAGAGTGGATGTGAAATTAAATGCTTTGA
Organism: Psilopsiagon aymara; assembly: GCA_024733675.1. Lineage (NCBI taxonomy): Eukaryota > Metazoa > Chordata > Aves > Psittaciformes > Psittacidae > Psilopsiagon > Psilopsiagon aymara. The sequence goes on from JANRGW010023281.1 coordinate 36,791, forward strand.
GGGAAACAGGCATTTATATGGTGAAATGCGTATACCTCTGATGCCTCAGTGAAATATTGCATATAATATTTCTGCAAAAATATGATCTTTTTGATCTGATCAGCACTGTAATTAATGTAGACGTTTAAATGACTGCAGCTTGGCTTCACGGCAAGTGACTTCCTGCTATGTATGACAACTCGGGTAGACTCTGCTGATGTAGTAGTTAGGTTGACTCACCATGGGCTTACTTTTTTGTAAAGAGAACAGGGCGCTTTAATAAAATGATTTAAAATCTGGAGTGTGATTGCTCTGTGAAAGAGAGAGCACTTGCTGAATGACCCAAGTCAAATCTCATGTCTGGAAAGGAGGTACTGGAAAGCTGTATTTTTGAGGAGCAGTAGCAAAGATTGTTTATTTTGAAAGTCCACCAGCTTGCTGTTTGATGTTTTTTTTTATTTTTTTTCCCCAAAACCAAAATGACTGAAAAAGCCAATATCAAACAGGCAAACAAATTTGGGGCAATTGGAAATAGGTGATTTAAACTGTTCAGTTAGTATACAAAATCTTGGAGAAGGAGTGACAGGAAATTAGTAGTGAAGTCTTAGACTGGAGTTTGTTGCTAATCTGTAGCTTTTCTTGCTTCCCTGCTTTTCCTAAAGCAAAACTCAAAGATTTCATTTCACAGCCTTGGTCTTCATCAAAGACAGAAGCAAGTGCATGCAAGCATGGAATGGTGTGAGCTGCTTTTATGGGAGATGTTAATGACTTTTGGGCTATAGACCTATAGTGATGTTTAAAGAATTAGGAGCTAAGTGTGGTGTAGTAACAATATTTCAGTCAAAAATAGAGAAGCTGGTGTAGTTGAAGGCTGAATATGAGTAAGATGCTGTGATTTTGAGAGCTGCCATGACTACTATGGTGCTATTAGCTATCATACCTCTGGTACATAGCTGCACTTTCTCACTGTTGCCTTAAGGTGATATGGAGCTCAGGGAATCTGCAGCAGAGGTCTTTGGGTTTTGTAGCCCTTGCTGGGATTTCCCTAAATGAATTTGTAGGAAACCTTTTTGAATCACTGTGGACTCTGCAACATCCTGTGACAAAAAAGGGTCAGCCTTTAACTGTGCATTGCACTCTGGATTGCTTGCTGTTGTTTCAGAAATGCTGTTCTGTGTTGTGAGATAAAAGTTAGCAGTTAACCCTTATTTGCCATTTGCATGCCACTCATGTTTTTAATAGCTCTGCTGTTCTACTTCATACTCCTCTATTGGAGTGTATAAATCTGGTAATTTTTCTTTATTGTTTCTTAACACAAGAGGCTTGAAATATCTGTTCTGTCAGTTTCTACCAAACCTGTCCAAATAAATGTCTGTTTGAACCATATTATTTCAAAAAGTGCACAGTTCGTTTGTGTATCTTAAAAGGCGATAAACATGGAGATGTGTATCTTCACATTATTTCCTTCCTGCAGATATTTCTGGATAGATTTAATACTGTTGACATGGTTTTTGTTTTTTCTTTTGCTTTTTCTTTACACACCACACACATCATCCCCCCCCC